>SEYY01024475.1:100000-110774 GCA_009176605.1 Armadillidium nasatum | reverse complement strand
TTTTTGTTGATTTCCTAAGATTCCGGTTTTCCATTGATGAATGATAAATCCTTCAAATGGCTCATTCACCACTCTTTTTAGGTTTATATAAAATCATTGAAATATAGGGTTTTGACCAAGTTGTTTAGAGGTAACATATTTATTATTATTATTATTATTATTATTATTATTATTATAGTAGTAGTAGTAGTAGTAGTAGTAATAGTAGTAGTAGTAGTATTATTATTATTATTATTATTAGTAGTAGTAGTATATTTATTGTTATTATAGCTAACTTAGACTTAGACTTTTTCAGATCTATACACAATATATCTGGCAATTAGTTAATCTAACTAAAATGATTTTAATTATTATTATTATTATTATTTATTATTATTATTATTATTTATTATTTTATTTATTATTATTATATTATTTATATTATTATATTATTTTATTATTATTATTATTATTATTATTATTATTATTTATATATTATTATTTTATTATTATTATTATATATTATATATTATTTATATTATTATATATTATTTATTATTATTATATTTATTTTTTATTAGATTATTATATCTATTTACTATTAAATATTTCTACTAAATTATTGTTCATTTACTATCTATTTATTGCATCATTATTATTATTATTATTATTATTATTATATTATATTATAATATATTATTATTATTATTATTATTATTTTCTTATTATTATTATTATATTATTATTATTATTATTATTATTATTTATTCATTATTATTATTATTATTATTATTACTTATTATTATTTATATTTACTATTTTTTCATTTTTATTTTCTAATCATGATTATCTCTATTATCATTTTTATTATATAATTATGATATAATTTACGGTAAACTTAAGATAGTATACTAAATAATTTGTTACAACATTTATTATTTGAAGTTACACTGGGGATAAACTTCTTAGCCTTAAAAAAGAAATACAGAGAACAGCCATTTGCCGTCACGGAAATATTGCTGGCAAATCCCTCCCTTACTCTAAAATCACTCATTGTCAGTGAATTACATTTACATTCATATATTCATCAATACCATACTTTATTTACCTTACTATCAACTTTTCTAGCAATAATATTATTGCCCTTTTATTTGATACTATAATTTATTAACTCCAGAAATATCTGCTGCAGGAAAGCCAATGAATGCCGTCAACAATCAAAGCGAAACACTCTCTATTAAAAATGCCATCAAATCTGAATACATCTATCCTGATGAATTAAAGAAAGATAAATCATTTAAATCAAGTAAACTTACACTACTCCACTATAACATAAGAAGCCTCCCTAAACACTATGATGACTTCTCAAATTATATATCATATCAAAATATAAATTTTGACATTATCGTGCTTAGTGAGACTTTTTTAAATAACCACAACAAAGACAACTACCCAATTCCAGGATACAATGAAACACATCTAGTTAGAAATATCAAAAGAGGAGGAGGCGTATCAATATACGTAAGGAATGAATTTTGCAGCAAAGTCAAAATAATTACATCAATTGGGAATGATACCATTGAAGCACTTGCTATCCAAATTAACACCAAACAAATTAAGCAAAATATAGTCGGAATATACAGACCACCAAACTCTTCTAGAAATGATTTCATATGCGCTCTGAACTCTCTTATTGAAACCCGCCAAAATAACTCAAATGTATTGATTGCTGGGGACTTTAATATAGATATGCTGAACAAAAACCCCTCTTTAGGAGCCACCCCTTTACAGAACCTTATGACATCACACGGATTTATTAATTATATAACACAACCCACTAGGCCTAATAACATGGAAAACAGAAATCCCACCTTATTAGATCACATTTGGGGAAACTTAAATTGCAATATGAAATCTTTTATCATCCAGACTGACCTTACTGATCACTTTCCTTGCCTTATACAATGGAACTTAAATAAAACCAATAACCTAACAACTATTAAATACAGAGAAGATAATGAAGCTAGAAATGCGATATTCATAGATAAAGTAAAAGAAATTGACTTCTCCTTTATATACAATGAACAAGTAGACATAGACTCAAGATTCAGTACTTTTATCAATCAACTATATAGATGTTATGATGAGACCTTCAAAATTAAAACTAAGCAGTTAGGCTGCAAAAAGGTTCAAAATCCATGGTTAACACTAGGATTATTAAATTCAATAAATCAAAAACACAAACTCTACCGTAATTATAAACGAGGAATCATCCCTCTTCAATTATATAACAATTATAGCAACCAATTAAAAGCACTATTAAAAAAAGGCGAAAAGAAAATATTACACTGACAAATTCTGCGAGGTAAACACCAATACAAAAGCAACGTGGAGCCTCATAAACAACCTCATTAATAAAAACAAAGAACATACCCACCAAATAAACCAATTATTAATAAATGGTGAAGTCTCAACAGACCAAAGGAAAATCGCTGATTCTCTCAACAGTTATTTTATCAATATTGGAACCGAAATTTTAACAAACAGTTCAGCAGGTCAAACTAACTTTGAATCATTTTTACCTCAATGCAACTCACATTTTACTTTCGAAAACATTACTCCATTAGATGTCCAAAATATAATAGCAGGCCTAAAAAATAAAAAATGCGATATCTTAAGCGTCCCAAATCACAAATACAAACTCGTGGCTGACATCATTTCCATCCCACTAGCTCACTTATTCAATGCTTCAATCTTTTTGGGTGTTTTCCCCTCTTCCCTCAAAATCTCTCGTGTGACTCCTCTATTTAAGAAAGACGATCCCTCCCTACCTAAAAACTATAGACCCATATCCATTACACACACGGTTAGCAAAATTTTCGAAAAAATAATATTTGAACAGCTGACTGAATATTTCACCTCAAATTCATTACTTAGCGATTTCCAGTTTGGCTTCAGAAAAGGGCGCTCAACATCGGACGCGCTTATCTGTTTGACCGAAAAACTTTATAAAAACTTAGAAAATAAAGACTCCTCCGTCCTTCTGCTACTAGATTTCACCAAAGCGTTTGACACAATAGACCATGATATCCTACTAACCAAATTAAATAGAATGGGCTTCGATGGCCTAAACTTGCAGTGGTTTGAAACTTACCTCAAAGGCAGACAACAATACGTAAAGTTAGGTGATATACTCTCTAACACACAACAAATAAAAACTGGTGTCCCACAGGGGTCCATACTTGCTCCGCTTCTATTTTCAATATATACAAACGACTTAATAAACTCACACAACACCTTCTCTGTCTCATTCGCAGATGATATATCAATACTGATCAATGACAAGAACCCCGAAACACTCTCCAAAAAAGTTGAAAGCTCTTTAACAAACATCACGAGATGGGTCGACTCAAATAAACTATCACTAAACATTCAAAAAACCTCTTACCTTACAATAAGCAACAAAAATATAGGAGATAATTTTAAAATAAAACTAAAAGATTTTGAACTAACCAGAACAAATACCGCGAAAATCCTGGGAGTCATTATAGATGAAAAATTAACATTTAAAGAACACATAAACACACTAGTAAATAAACTTGCAAAATATATGTACATCCTTGTTAAATTAGTAAAATCCATTCCACTCTATGTTCTACGCAAAATATATTTTGCACACATTCACCCCCACATACTCTACTGTCTCTCGGTATATGGAACAACACCTAAATCAAACACACAACAAATCATAACAATGCAAAAACGAATCATAAGACTTCTTAGCGGCAGTAGAGACCTTTATAGTCATACACCACCTTTATTCAAAAAACTTAACATATTGCAATTTGATCATCTTCTAAACCTCTCCCTCCTAAAGGAAATCCACAAAGTAATAAATAATAACACATGCGAATTCCTAAAAACAAATCACCAAAACAATCAAATTGAAAGAGGAATAATCTTAAGAAACAACAATAACCTAAAAACGCCTTTGTACAGGCTCACTAAAGCACGACAAGCAGTAAGCTATACCTCTACCACTCTGTTTAACAATCTCCCAGATGACATAAAAAATGAAAGATCAATAAAATCATATGCGCGAAAAATCAAAAAAAGGTACTTAAATTCGTATTGATCCATTATTATTATGGTTATTATCATCATCATTATTATTATTATTATTATTATTATTATTATTATTATTATTATTATTATTATTATTATTATTATCATTATTGTTATTATTTTTATTATTATTATTACTATCATTAGTAATATTAAATTGTTATTATTATTATTATTACTATTATTATTACTACTATTATTATTGTCATTATTATCATTATTATATTTATTATTTATTATTATTATTTTTACTATTATTATCATTATTGTTATTAATACTTTAATTATTAGCTTTATTATTATTATCATTATTATTATTATTATTATTATTATTATTATTATTATTATTATTATTATTATTATTATTATTATTATTATTATTATTATCAACATTATTACATTACCTGCTATTATTTTAACCATTGATATTTTTATTAATAAGATTATTATCTCTATTCTTAATATTATTACATCAGATAATCTATAGCATTCAAGAATATTAATTCCAATACTGAAATCATCAATACGATTATTTTTATTACTAGGTAAAATTGGGTGCAGCAACTGTCTTATCATTCTTATTGTCTTTATTATTATTGAAAATTTTATTGAAAATATTATATTACAACTTATTATTATTATTTAAAATTTTATTGACAATTTTATATTACAACCTATTTTATTACTACTATTATCATATCTATTATTATCACTATTTTTATCACTGGTGTATAATAGAAATTGTTATCAATATAGTTGCTACTATTATTATGATTTTTATTTTTATTATTATTATAATTATTATCATTATTATTATTATTATTTTTATTATTATTATTATTATTATTATTATTATTATTATTATCATTATTATTTTATTACTATTATTAGTACTATTACTGTTATTATAATACTTGAAATAAATATCATCATTACTATTATTACTACTAGAATTATTGTAGCAAACTTCATATTTAAAAAATTTGTTACTGTTGCTTGCATGATCAATATATCTAGAATTTCATTACTCTAGAAGTAACCTATCCTAACATGTAATTATCAAATTTATATGTATTAAACTTTGGGGCTCAAAGGAAACGGCAGAGTTTTCCCCTTGCAGCCCCTTTTCAGAGAACTGGACTTTGTTATTATAATTATTATTATTATTATTATTGTTACCTATTGTATTTATTATTGTATTTAACAGTATAGGACCTATTGTATGTAATAGCTCAAACTTTTATTTGTACGTTTTTCTGAATAAACTGTTCGAATTGGAATTGGAATTATTATTATTATTATTATTAAATGCCGTAATTAAAGAACCACGTTTTTAAGATTTCAAATATTTGCAAAAAAATTAACTTCCAATCAATTGAGATAAGTATATATATTATATATATATATATATATATATATATATATATATATATATATATATATATATATATATATATATATATATATATATATATATATATATATATATATATATATATATATATATATATATATATATATATATATATATATATATATATATATATATATATATATATATATATATATATATATATATATATATATATATATATATATATATATATATATATATGCGCACAAATCTAAAAATTATATAATTTTTAAGAAAGCAAGAATTGGTCTTGAGAACATGAAATTACTCTCTGGACAATCGGAAATATGTTTAGGAAAAGCTAATTTTTACATTTATTTCAATGAAATTAAAAGTTAAACTTAAACTTAAGCTTAAACTTAAACTTAGACTTAAACTTAAAGCATTTGCACAATCTCTACTTCGCTTGTAAAAGAATTTTATTTTTTTAATAAAAATTACTTTTTTTTTTTTTTTTTTTTTATTAAAATTTGTAATTAAAGTATTGAACGCAAATGAGATAGGTTTCAATATCCTAAGTTCTTTGTTTATAACTTTTGTAGTTTAATGTCTCTTTATTGGTATTTGCATTCTTCTTTCTTGGTTCTCTTTCAGATATTTTCGTTACACTTTTATTCGTGGCTTGAAATTCGGTTTTCATATCTCTGGCTTCGGTTCTTACTTGCCATTTTACCTGAAACTCCTGTAGTATCTCTCTAAAATTATACAGACTTTGACTCTACCACCAGAGTAATTTATTGCATTGTTAAAATGGAAAAAAAAATTATTTTGATTGCGGCTTCACGACTGCGGTTCCTCGGCTGCGGTTCGACGACTTCTGTTTCCGCAATCATGCTTTTATTCTTGAACTCCAATTTTACTTCAAAAGAGATTATAAAACACTTAAGTTGAATTAATTTACACTTTAAAATATAGCGAAAGTTTTTGCTGAGATGTGTTATTTCACTTCCATTGGTAAGGCCACACTATTAAAGCTGGTGTGAAATGTCAATCCCCATATTATTAACCCCTCCCCCATCACCCCAACCTTTCTTTAAAAATTTAGAGAATTTATAGAAAATTGTGAAATTTGTCATTATTACACTTAACAATTAATGATGATTTATAAATTTATATATTAAATACATAATATATATTCTTTAATCAATATCCTTCAAACAATTATTTCATTTATGGCATTGAAAAATATTGTCATTATTCTTAATTTGTTTGATAACCTTTCAAAAAAAATACATTCCCTTATTGAGTAAACATTTGTATATTATTATGAACATTTATTTCTGTATTATTTCAGTTTAATAAATAAATAAATTGGAATTATTACTATAATTTAATTTATTTGCTTTAATTTATATAATATATTAATATATATATATATTATATATATATATATATATATATATATATATATATATATATATATATATATATATATATATATATATATATATATATATATATATATATATATATATATATATATATATATATATATATATATATATATATATATATATATATATATATATATATATATATATATATATATATATATATATATATTATAATATATATATATATATATATATATATATATATATATATATATATATATATATATATATATATATATATATATATATATATATATATATATATATATATATATATATATATATATATATATATATATATATATATATATATATATATATATATATATATATAATATATATATATATATATATATATATATATATATATATATATATATATATATATATATATATATATATATATATATATATATATATATATATATATATATATATATATATATATATATATATATATATATATATATATATATATATATATATATATATATATATAT
This sequence comes from Armadillidium nasatum, assembly GCA_009176605.1. NCBI lineage: Eukaryota > Metazoa > Arthropoda > Malacostraca > Isopoda > Armadillidiidae > Armadillidium > Armadillidium nasatum. The sequence goes on along the minus strand of SEYY01024475.1, from coordinate 103,362 downwards.
ATATATATATATATATATATATATATATATTTATATATATATATCTGGCCTCCCTCTGCTTTTTTTCTGCAATAAAAATAATAAAATAATAAAAACAAAAATTTTCAAAATGGCAAAATCAAATGAAAAGAAATAAATATATAAAGAATATGTTGGTTTAATGTTCAAAAAATTCACTTATTATGTTTTAGTATTGTTGATTATAGAAGAAATCATCTTTGCATGCGAGAAATCATAAAATTCAAAAAAATAATTTATTTTAGTTTTCATCCATAGAAAATTTATGGTTATAATAATAAATATTTTATTTTTTGATAAGAAGTAACACTCTTCATTAATATAGTATACTATAAAGTTTATAATTAATTTACTTAAAATTATTATTAAAAAATAAAATAAAATGGAATAACTTGAAAGAATATGATGATAAGAACTATCATGATGATAACAGAGCTAATTAAAAACTTTGGAAAATAAAACTCTGATGTAAATATAAGGAGGAAGATAACTGGTAATCGGTATTATCTATTCTTTATCCGATTAAACAGACAGTTGCAATCTGTCTTTTAATGCTTTTCTGTCCATAACCTTTTAAATTAATAAAGATCAAGAAAGAATGGCCAATAAAAGTTTATCATATATATATATATATATATATATATATATATATATATATATATATATATATATATATATATATATATATATATATATATATATATATATATATATATATATATATTATGCATACATAACCATAATTTTCCCTTTTTAAAGGAAATGTATCTGTTACTCATATAAGTGGTTCGTTTTTATTTATTCCTATCCTTAAAATTGCATTAATTAAAAGAAATAATTAACATTAATAATGAAATGACTTTATAAATTTATAAATTTTACCAATAATAAATGTATGAAATTTATATTAAAATATATAAATTATAATGTTATAACTTCGCGAAGTGATGGAGTAACATTAAATTATTTATTATTAATTATACAATTATTATTAAAATCTGATTTGAAATTCTTAAAACAAAAACTGAACTTACATCATTTTGCAATTTTAAATATAATTTTAAATAAAATTCTTGACACTCAGTTTTGCAATAGTAACTAAACTGTCGATTAATCAGTAATCGGCAAAGACCGATTATTTGACAATCGATAATTGGTCAATTTGTTTATATGTGTATTTGTACAATTTATAATAGTAATCAGTATTGTGGAGTGAATTTAATGCCCTAAAACTAATTTTTTTTTTTTTTTTTTTTAAAGCAACTTTCAAATTTCTTCACAAAAGAAATAAATAAATAAAAAAATTAATAAAAAAATTCTTTAAAAATACTCATTTTACACAAATTACTTTTATGTATCTTTGTGGAGTCAGAGTCAGGAGCCAGGAGTCAGGAATCAGGAATCAGAAGTCAGGAATCGGAGTCGGAGTAGGAGTCGGAGTAAGGAGTCAGGAGTCAGGAGTTAGTAACAAGGAGTCAGGAGTCTTGAGTTAGTTGTTAGGAGTCAGGAGTCAGGAGTCAAGAGTCAGGAGTCAGGAGTCAAGAATCAGGAGTCAGGAGTCAGTCAGGAGTCAGGAGTCAAGAATCAGGAGTCAGGAGTCAGGAGTCAGAGTCGGAGTCGGAGTCGGAGTCAGAGTCGGAGTCAGGAGTTAGTAGTCTGGAGTTAGTAGTAATGAGTCAAGAGTCAGGAGTTAGGAGTCAGAGTCGAAGTCGGAGTTGGAGTCAGGAGTCAGGAGTCAGGTGTCAGGAGTTCGTTGTTAGAAGTCAGGAGTCAGAAGTGAGAGTCGTAGTCAGAGTCGGAATCAGGAGTCAAGAGTCGGAGTTGGAGTCGGAGTTGGAAGTCAGGAGTCAGAGTCGGTGTCAGGAGTCTGGAGCCTGGAGTTAGTAATCAGGAGTCAGGAGTCAGAGTCAGAATCAGAGTCAAAGTCGTTGGAATCGGAATTGGGAGTCAGGAGTTAGGAGTCAAGAATCAGTAATTGGGAGCCAAAAGCCTCGGAGTAGCCATATATTATGTGAATTCCGAGTCAGAATCAAAATGTTTTCATTACTATAAAATAAAGTAGTCATTGCAGGAGTCGCAATATTTTCAAATATAAAGTCTGAGCCTGGACTGGAACCACAGTCAGAGTCGAACTGGAGCCGTAATTGGAATCATTAAAAAAATAAATAAAATAAAAAATAAAAATAAAAATTAAAAAATCCGCAGCCAAGCTTTTACTCTTGGAAAACTTTAAGAAATGTCATTTTTTTTTTCATGAGTTTTTAATATAAGAATCAGACCAGACACCTTCACAACACTAACCCATCTCTTTAACACATAAGCTATCCTTCCTACAAATTTTAAAGATTTTTTATATTGATTACAAAGATTTTATAGATTATAAATACATTGACTTTTCCTTAAAAATTTGAAGCATAATTTTTCAACTGTTATTTTCATGACAATTAAACAGTGTTATTGAATGAAAGGTTCACATTCAGCAAAATATATGCAGGAAAATTATTGGTGTCTAGCCGAACATATATATGCAGTTGTGAACTGGAAGCTGGTTCGCCTGGTACATGTGAACCGGTTAGTATAACTTTCTTTACTGAACAAACCGGTTATTATAACTTTCGTTACTGGACCAACCGGTTTTATTTCAAATAAGGAAATCGTTGTCACATTTTGCCATTTTGCCATCTTACCATTATATATATATAAATATATATATATATATATATATATATATATATATATATATATATATATATATATATATATATATATATATATATATATATATATATATATATATATATATATATATATATATATATATATATATATAATTTAATCGCCATTACATTAAAACATAACTAGGAAAAGCTATCATTAGATTTATGTATAAATTTACTTATTTATTTATTTTATCTTTTTTTTACATTTATTTGTATTTATTTGAATTAAATGTTGAATAATGAATATTTGTTAAAGTATCGTGAATAATTTTATGAGTTATTTCAGATTAGGCGTTAAGACCTCCAAAGACTTCGAAGGTTTATCCGTATTTTCTAAGAGATTCTTGAAAAAAAAAAAAAAAAAAATTCCTTAAAATCCCCCAAAAAAATCTTTCGAAGAAATTTTTTGAGAAAAATTAAAAAGATATTTTAATTTCGTAATTCTACCGAGCAATAAAATTAAAAGAATCTAGTGTGAAAAATTAAAGACAGAAACAGTGATTAAAGGATTGAAAACAAATACAGTAGTTAAAGGGTTGAAAACAAACAGGGGTTCAACTGTTAAGAAATAAAACAAGGATTAAGAAGTTGAAAACAGACACAGGCTTTTAAAAGATTAAAAGA
>SEYY01024475.1:75000-77500 GCA_009176605.1 Armadillidium nasatum | reverse complement strand
TATATATATATATATATATATATATATATATATATATATATATATATATATATATTATATATATATATATATATATATATATATATATATATATATATATATATATATATATATATATATATATATATATATATATATATATATATATATATATATATATATATATATATATATATATATATATATATATATATATATATATATATATATATATATATATATATATATATATATATATATATATATATATATATATATATATATATATATATATATATATATATATATATATATATATATATATATATATATATATATATATATATATATATATATATATATATATATATATATATATATATATATATATATATATAGTATGTGTATGTGCAAATTTAATGTAAAAACTCAACCATAATAGACTTTTTAACAAATATATATAATATATATATATATATATATATATATATATATATATATATATATATATATATATATATATATATATATATATATATATATATATATATATATATATATATATATATATATATATATATATGTGTAATGTGTTTGTGTTTGTTTGTGTATGTGAAAACAATGTAAAAACTCAACCGTTTAATAGACTTTTTAATAAATACATTTAAATTCGCACGAAAATAAGAGTTGCCTACAAGTTAAAAAAATTTACAAAGATAAGAAGAATACATGTTTTTAAGTGTTTTACGTTAAACAATAAATACTTTAAAATAAAAAAGAAAACAATAAACAGTAAAAAGCAAACATACAAGCAGGTTGTTTAAGAACATATCAAAATTGGTTCAAATGTAGTTTCAAAGAATATGAGAATCCTCTTCAGGCTGTTGGACTTTTTACTTCAACACAACTACACGAATAGGATCAGTTTTTATCTGTATATATGAATTATTGTTCTCATTTCTTGTGGGAGGATTTCTCTAGTTCTATACACCTTTAATACAAAAGATTTCAAAGTTTTATTCTTACTTGACATTCATCGTACTTGGTTCTTCTATATAACATTATGTTGTTCTGTTACTTTTCATCTACCTATCTTTAGAAGATTCTAGAGACACAAAGGGAAAATATAATGTCCAAATTACTAGCTTCATCCCTTTTCAGTGTAATGATTCTTTCTCCCAGTAGCCACTATAATGAATAATAATATTTAGCCATATTCTATTATTCTATTATCATGCTGCTTTGAATCATTCTTAATTTAACCTACGTTATTTCTAAAGTTTTCGAATCTATCCTTAACAGGAAGATTTGGAGACACCTCAATTTTCCTAACCTTATCTCTAATGGCCAGTATGATTTTCGTAAAGAAGGCTCTAGCGGTGATCTTTTTCCCTTCTTTCTAACTCTTGATCCTCCGCTCTTCGGAGTTTCGTAAACCTTTCACTATGGCGCTAGACATATCGAAAGCCTTTAATAGAGTCTGGCACAAAGCTTAAATTTCCAAACTAATCAATCCTTTAATCTATGGTTCTCTCTGTGACATTTCTAATTTCCTTTCTGGTCGTTCTATAGCAGCTGTTGCAAACGGCCACTGTTCTTCCTTTATATCTATAAATAGTGGTGTTCCTCAAAGAACTGTCCTACCCCGAACTCTCTTTCTACTTTTCATTAATTAAATTATCTCTATTACTTCATCACCTGTCCAATACTGTGCTATTGACTCTACCCTTCATTACTAATATCACTTTGAAAGACGCCCCTCCAAACAGCAGTTAATTGTCAAAAAGGTGGAGTCTAGGGCTTTCGTCTTATAAACTCTTTTGCTCTTTCTAACTCTCCCCAATCCATCTCCTTTCTACCAGTCGTATTGTTGCGTCCCTCTCTCTGTACTATCGCAATTATAACATACACTGCTCTTCTGAATTCTTGCCTCGCATACCTCCTCCATCGAGAAGGGCTCGTGCGACTCGACTCTCTACACAGTCTCATCAGACTTAACTGCTATATACTCTACTGGTAAAGTCTGGAACACACTCTCTTTATCTATTTTCACAACTTCCTTTGACTTGCACACTTTTAAACGCCGTGTGCCTGGTCAAGTAGGTCAATGTTGACCAGATTTCCGACTTTTTCCCCAACTCTGGTTGAAGTTGGTAGGCCTCTCGCCTTAAAATACTTCCTAACTTTATCTCCTTCGAAGGCTTTCCCGTCTCACTTGTAAATTACCTAAGCATTCTTGGTCTAAACGTATGCAATAAATTGTCTTGGAAACGAACATATCACTATGGTTGCAAAGGCAGCCACTAAGAAGCTAAGAACATTGTTCTGGTTGCATGATTTTTTTTCTGAACAGTTACTTCTACTATATAAGGGTATTTTTCGATCTTGTGTGGGGGAACTGTTCTCACATTTGGAGAGGCTCCGTTTCCTCCACTTTTGAAAAGGGCTGAGTCAAAGGCTAAAATCTATTAAACTGTTCCCTACTTTCAAGCTCTCTTGATCCTCTATCTCTGGGACGAGA
>SEYY01024475.1:65000-70000 GCA_009176605.1 Armadillidium nasatum | reverse complement strand
ACACACACGCACACACATAATAATATATATATATATATATATATATATATATATATATATATATATATATATATATATATATATATATATATATATATATATATATATATATATATATATATATATATATATATATATATATATATATATATATATATATAATAAAAAATCACTAAGAAGTAAAGATAAATATTAAAAATTATATAGCCATTCGAGGCTACGGCATCCAGTTTCTATTCCGATTTAAACAAAAAAGTCGACAGGGAACATAGTCGACAGGTTAAACTGTCGACACTTTTTAAAAAAATCTGTCAATCACTTTTTTTTAGATTGAACTGTCTAGGATTTGGCCATGCATTAAAAAAATTGGGTCGACTGTTTCACCAACATCCTATTTTTTTTATATCGATAAAATCGATATATAAGCCTATTGTTTAATTTTATTATTATAATAATTATAAATATATTATTTTATTTTTTAATATATTATTTTAGTAAATGCATGGCACACGTACATATGTCTACGGGGCCTCTGTCCCCTGTACCCCCTCCCCGTGAGTGGCTATGATATCAATTTAATCGATATCGAATTATTGTGTCGACGATTTGGACAAATTGTAAAAAAATGTTGTCGGCCCTTTAACTTTACCAAAAGAAGTGACAAAATTCTGTTAATGGCGTGTCGGTCTTTTGACCTGCCGACGTTTTGAGGTAATCCCGAAATTAACAAGTTAAGAGTAAATTTTAACCGGTTCTCTTCTCAATCAACATAGTTAACAACAGGTTCTCTTCTCAATCAGAATAGTTACGAACCAGTTCTCTTCCCAGTCAGAATAGCTGATAACCGGTTCTCTTCTCAGTGAAAATATTTAACAACTGGTTCTCATTTCAATTAAAATAGTTAACAACCTGTTCTCTTCTGAATTAAAATAGTTAACAACCAGTTCTTTTCTGAATCAAAACAATTAACATCCGGTTCTCTTCTCAATCAAAATAGTTAACAACTTGTTCTTTTCTCAATCAGAAAGTTAACAATCGGTTCTCTTCTAAATCAAAATAACTTAAAATAGGTTCTTTTCTCAATCAAAATAGTTAACAACCTGTTTTCTTCTCAATCAAAATAGTTAACAACCGTTTCTCTTCTAAATCGACATAGTTAACAACCGGTTCTCTTCTCAATCAAAATAGTTAACAACCGGTTCTCTTCTTAATCAAAATAGTTAACAACTTGTTCTTTTCTCAATCAGAAAGTTAACAACCTGTTCCCTTCTCAATTAAATAGCTCAGAATAGGTTCTCTTCTCAATCAAAATAGTTAACAACCGGTTCTCTTTTCAATCAAAAGAGTTTTCTCTTTTCAATAAAATTAGTTAACAACCGCTTTTCTTTTCAATCAAAATAGTTAATAACCGGTTCTCTTCTCAATTAAAATAGCTCAGAACAGGTTCTCTTCTCAATCAAAATAGTTAATAAAAGGTTCTCTTCTCAATCAAGATAGTTAACAACCGGTTCTCTTGTCAATCAAAATATTTAACTACCGATTCTCTTCTCAATCAAAATAGTTAACAACTGGTTCGTTTTCCTGAAAGAATTTTAACAATCTGTTTGAACGAATCACTTGGGACTGCTTCTAACTCATCACTGGTTAAAAAGGCTATAAATATATAGGAAAAACCTCTTTTGAAAAAAAAATATTCTTTCGCCTTTACTTTTTTTCCTTTGAAGCCACAAATAAGGAATATCTTAAAGCCATTCAAAAGCAATGAATATTATTTATTTTTATTTAATGTGAATTAAGACTCGTTTGAAATTAAGTAAACTGCTCAGAACTAAAACAATTTATTTATTTTAAAAATTGCTTCAGGTTTTTAAATCTTTCTCCTTTATTTTGGTACCTTTGAAAGAGCAAATTACTTAGAGAATCCAATTTAACTATGATCATGTGTGCTGAAATTGTCAGTTTAAAATATATATCAATGTAAATATTCTTATAAAACTTATTATCAAAATTTTATAAATTATATATTACTTCAGCATATGCAGTTCATTGGAACTTGAAATAGAGGGAACCCAAAATTTTAATCTATTAGATAAAATAATTAAATGTCTGTCCAACATGAACTTTTTAGCAATGATGTTGAGGAAAATATACATTTTGAAAGAATTTATTTACAAATGATTTAAAATGAATGCTTAAAAATAAAGACGGTGTCCTTATTTCTAATATATATATATATATATATATATATATATATATATATATATATATATATATATATATATATATATATATATATATATATATATATATATATATATATATATATATATATATATATATATATATATATATATATATATATATATATATATATATATATATATATATATATATATATATATATATATATATATATATATATATATATATATATATATATATATATATATATATATATATATATATATATATATATATATATATATATATATATATATATATATATATATATATATATATATATATATATATATATATATATATATATATATATATATATATATATATATATATATATATATATATATATATATATATATATATATATATATATATATATATATATATATATATATATATATATATATATATATATATATATATATATATATATATATATATATATATATATATATATATATATATATATATATATATATATATATATATATAGAGAGAGAGAGAGAGAGAGAGAGAGAGAGAGAGAGAGTTCTACATTATATGAGTAGCTTAAATATCAGTACCTTAATTGACGTTCTTTGTAAATGTATATATATATATATATATATATATATATATATATATATATATATATATATATAATATATATATATATATATATATATATATATATATATATATATATATATATATATATATATATATATATATATATATATATATATATATATATATATATATATATATATATATATATATATATATATATATATATATATATATATATATATATATATATATATATATATATATATATATATATATATATATATATATATATATATATATATATATATATATATATATATATATATATATATATATATATATATATATATATATATATATATATATATATATATATATATATATATATATATATATATATATATAGCCTATATGTTGCTATATATATTCTATCCTACTATACTATTAGAACTGTAAATTATTTAAATTTACTGTAAGTTAATTATGAAGTGATTCCTCATTGAACTTCAAATACCAGTTTTATGTGTGTTAAATATCTCCGATGGCCATTTCTCCACATGTAATTGCTCCAAGCATCGCAATTTGAATATCAGATGGCAACAGGGATTTTTTTATCTAATGATATTTTAAAGCTATTCGTCCACTGACAATTTTCAATGTATTTAAAATTTTATCTGCGGGTATTTAAAAGGATTTTTTTCCTTTCAGCTTCCTATTTCTGTTTTAATAACGATTAGAACAACTTCTCGTATCTTACTCAAAATTTTTTACTTTATTCATTCAAAATCGAAGAAGGTCGAGATGCTAAATGTTTCATTTAAAGAAGTATAGTGAGAGATATTAAGAGCAACCTTACTTTTATAAACGGCATTCAGATTGAGGTAATTTACTTGGCCAAAACCATCAAGTCTGAATGTTATTTTATTTCCTATCGTAAAACTATTTGTCATGTATAATGGTTATTTTACTCATACTACTAATCAACAGTTTACAACTGGTAGACTGAATTAATTCAATCATTCACCTTAACACAAAAAAATAAAGAAAAATTAACCCTACATAATCATTGTTTATATTATCATTCACAAATAAATGAGAATGGTGAATTATTGAAGACAATGTTTTATCATAACTTGTAACTACGCTGCATGGTAATATAAGAAACTGAACTGGGTTGTATTAGGAATATGTGCTGAATATGAGCCACCCTATTATATATTATATATATATATATATATATATATATATATATATATATATATATATATATATATATATATATATATATATATATATATATATATATATATATATATATATATATATATATATATATATATATATATATATATGGGTGTAAAATCCAACTCCACGTCCTCGTCGTACACCCTGGTAACGAGGGAAGGAATATTCCTTCCTTCGGCAAACGGAGCTCATGGTTGGGGCAGGATAGGCTTAGCAAGCCACTGCCCGACATTACCTGCTTGCAATACCCAAGACTCAGCCTCGGAACAGAACAGATTTAATAGGTTAAGAACTAGGCACCGAAAATGGACTACGAATCTGGACACTCTTAAAAAAATTAGATGTGCAACGTTGAATGTTGCGACGTATGGGAATAAGGAGGAGGAGATTATGAGAATGATGGAGAGGAGAAGGATTGATCTGCTTGGGATGGCGGAGATGAGAATGAGAGGGATGGAGGAAGCAAGAGATATAGGAGGCGGTTATGTGTTGATGTACAGAGGAGTGGAAGAGGGTTTTAGGAAACACGGTGTTGGATTTGTGGTGGGACCAAGGTTGAGCTAAAACCACTGACAGGTCGCGGTTTCCTGGACCCCGACCTTCCTGGGGGAGGACAGTAAGTATATATATATATATATATATATATATATATATATATATATATATATATATATATATATATATATATATATATATATATATATATATAATGAAGAAAAATATCCAAGAAGAAAATCTATCCCACTAACAACAATGTGCAGAAGACTCTCCCACCTCACTACTCCTCTACTTTCTCCTTTGAAGATTCCGGATCTACTCCTCCATTACTTCTCTCTACGTCATTTATGCTTAACATTTTAATTTCTTCTAAATTGGTTATTTGTGCTTTCTCAGAAGATAATACTAAGATGGGGGAACCTCCTCCCCTCAAAGGGTCTTAGGGAAGAGTTTGAGGAGTGTTATCC
>SEYY01024475.1:57500-60000 GCA_009176605.1 Armadillidium nasatum | reverse complement strand
TATATATATATATATATATATATATATATATATATATATATATATATATATATATATATATATATATATATATATATATATATATATATATATTAATATATATATATATAATATATAATATATATATATATATATATATATATATATATATATATTATATATATATATATATATATATATATATATATATATATATATATATATATATATATATATATATATATATATATATATATATATATATATATATATATATATATATATATATGTATATATTGTTTATTTACAGTATTTTGACAAGACAGTAACTAATGTTTAACTAACAAAAAAAGATTCATTAATCTGGTTTTGTTGTATATGCTACAAGTTTTTTTTCTTTTTTTAAATACCTTCTCTTCTTTCCTTCATTAATAAAATAATTTATCTCACTTGTTTGTATTTGTCTGAGCTTTCAGCCATTCATTTTTTTTTTAATGTAAATTGCTATATTGGGGAAGGAGAATTTTCTAAGTAATTTCTGCATAGGATTGACATAAGGAATTTAAGCAGCTTCTTCAAGCACGTTAATCAATTACTCTATAGTTATGCCATAGAATAATAAATAGTTTATATCTTTCTTTACTCTCCCTATTCACAACATTCGTTACCTCAACATAAACATTAGTATTCAAAATTAAGTTCAAAGTCGTGAAACGTTTTTTAAGAAATTAATATAACGTTTAAAGTGACATACTTGAAAACTATCCTAAGTTGCTTTAGAAAAGTAATCAATTTGAACAGCTTTCTCTATCTTTCATTTTAAGTTGCTTAAGAAAAATAATCAATTTCAGCAGTTTTCTCCAACATTCATTTTATGTTGCTTTAGAAAAGTAATCAATTTGAGCAGTTTTCTCCATTTTCCATTTTAAGTTACTTTAGAAAAGTAATCAATTTGAGAAGTTTTCTCATTCTTCCATTTTTCTCCTTATTTTTCAGTGAATTTTACTAATTTTTACTTTGAAGGTTTTTTTCACTATGCCAGTCTTTGCTAAAATCTCAAAGGATAACTCATTTAAAACTGTGGGAAGAAAATTAGCAATAAATTTTAATAAAATTCAATTCAAAATTCAATTCATATTTATTATTTAAAAAATGCTAATTGAATTTCCATTTTTCTTATTAGTTTTTTCATTTGAAAGTTATACAGTTTCTATATATCCTTTCATATTGTTTTATTTATTTTTAAAAGCAATAATTATTTTAAGAATGCTGGTATTGTATTTGAGGTTCAAAGGACACTCTTTCTATTAGCAGTTCCTTTTCAGATATCAGGGAAGTTAACCTTATTACTGTTAAAAATTTTATAGTTCATTGAATGATAAATGATTGTTTAAAAAAACCTGCTGTAGAACGACTAGAAAGGAAATCTGAGAGAAGGTAACATAGAGAAATTGATACAGAAAAAAGGGAAGTTTAGGGGTTAAAATTTTATCCCAGATTTTATGAAAGGATTTCGATATACCCGGTGCTACAACGAATAAATTACTGAAATGCCAAAGATCAGAGGATCAAGAGTCAGAGAAAAGGAAAATGATATCACCAGTAGAGCATCCTTATGGAAGTCATACTCGCAATCTAAGATAAAATGGTAAAATTTAAAATTTTTCCAAATCTCCCTTTTAAGCAAAGATACAAAATACTTTTAAAGTGCTTAAGTAAAAGAAATGAGACGATAGTTAAGTGGATGAGAAGGTTTTTTTTGTCTCATTTCACCACAGACAGAAAAACGAGCATATTCTTGCAGCAGAAAGTAAAGGTTTAAACTGAAAGGCATAAACAAGATAATTTACCAAGACAAGGTCTAAGTTCAATGGTATGCTTTAAGAACCACAGATGTAATAAGGTACTAAGATCAGAGGAAGTAAGAAAACGTCTTTAAAAGAAATTTCAAAATATGGCATAAATGAGATGGAGTTAGGAAGAGAAGAATGATTGGCTCCAGATTCATCTAAAGTGTCACTGGGAGCAAAGATATGAAAAAAAGAGTTTAGCTTTAGCAGAGAGGAAGATAAATGTGGTGTCAGGGAAGGAACTAGATAAGGGAAGATGAAAAGGCAAAGTTTAAATTTATATTTTTTTTGCAAAATGTCAGAAAATTTTTTTTTGTGAAACAGGATCCAGAAAGATTATTTCTTTTTCAACCGAGAAAAGAATTGTTAATGATATATAGGATAGATTTTGCATGAATGCGGAAGAAATGTAAGAAGCATGAATTTCTGGAGTTTAAATTTCTGGAACCAGAGTTAATGGAGCGAATTGCAAATGGACAAGTAGAGTTAAATCAAGATATTTTAGTTTTAGCTAGAAGAAGAGAAAATGGGATGAGCGCTTCTATGCCAGACTGAATCATCTTGATTATATTATCTGCACACTCTGATTGACTCCCTCCCTCCTCTCCCTTCACACATAAACAAAATCAATCCATGATAAATAAAACAGAAGGCTGGGAATACTCCTGTTG
>SEYY01024475.1:50000-52500 GCA_009176605.1 Armadillidium nasatum | reverse complement strand
GATATGCTGCACCTTTGAAAGGTTATGGCCCAGAATATGGTGCACCTCTCAAAGGGTATGGTCAAGAATACGGTAAACCTCTTCAAGGATATGGCCCAGGATATGGTGTACCTCTTAAAGGGCATGGTCTAGAATATGGTGGACCGTTCAAGGGATATGGATCAGAATATTGGTTAGGGAATGACTTGGGTTATGGATCAGGTTACGGTTTCTCAGGTTTAAATCCATTTGGCAACAACCTAGGAAAATTTGGACTTAACAGATTTTTTGATGGATTCCCCCACGGATATGGATCTCCATATCGTTTAAGGTAGAGAATTATTATTATTATTATTATTATTATTATTATTATTATTATTATTATTATTATTATTATTATTATTATTATTATTATTATTATTATTATTATTATTATTATTATTATTATTATTATTATTATTATTATTATTATTATTATTATTATATATTATTATTATTATTATTATTATTTTTATTTTTATTATTATTATTATTACAATGAATACTACTATTATATTATTTTTATTTTATTATTAAATATAGTAATGATATTATTATTATTAATATTATTATTACTTATATTTTTCATAAGAAGTATTATTGCTATTAGTATAATTATTATTATTTTTATTATTATTATTTATTATTATTATTATTATTATTTATTATTTATTACATTATATTAGTAGTAGTAGTAGTAGTAAGTAGTAAAAGTAGTAGTATTATATATATTATTATTTATTATTATTATTATTATTATTATTATTATTATTATTTTATATTATTTAATTTTATATTATTATTTGATATATTATATTATATATTATTATTATAATATTATTATTAATATTTATATTTTATATTAATTTTATTTTATTTTGCTATTATTATTTTTATTATTATTATTATTATTATTATTATTATGGTTATTATTAATATTAGTAAAAGTATTATTATTATTATTTTATTATTATCATTATTTATTATTATTATTATTTGTTTATTATTATTATTATTATTATTATTATTATTATTATTATTATTATTATTATTATTATTATTATTATTATTATTATTATTATTATTAGTTGTAGTAGTAGTAGCAGTAGTAGTAGTAGTAGTATGAGTCTTTCATATAAATCTAAATTTAACTTTTTTATTTTTATTTTCAGACGTGCCTCTTCGTCCTCCTCTTCCCCTGCCTCTCTCTCCTCCCGTGCCTCTCCCTCTTCCCCCGATTCTACCTCCTCTTCCAAAGCCTCCTCTCCCTCCTCTTCGTAAATGCAATCAAGAATCTTAGTCACGTTATTTATTGATTCTCGTCAATTTTTTTCTAGTTTAAATTTTTTATCTTACTTTTTTTTTTTTTTTTAACTTTATTTTTTACCTTTTGTTTTATTTTGTTTTTTACTTTGTTTGAATAAATGTTATCTTTAAATTGACTCATTCTTTACCTTTATATATTTATTATAATTATTATTATTATTATTATTATTATTATTATTATTATTATTATTATTATTATTATTATTATTACTATTATTATTATTATTATTATTATTATTATTATTATTATTATTATTATTATTATTTATTATTATTATTATTATTATTATTATTATTATTATTATTATTATTATTATTATTATTATTATTATTATATATTATTACTATTATATATTATTATTATTATTATTATTATTATTATTATTATTATTATTATTATTATATCAAAAACCTCGTATGGTAAGAACATACACATATTATGTTTTGAAGAAATCAAATTCTCAAATTCTGAGCATCGAAGAATAATAAAAATCAAAAGAAAATAGGAAAATAAGAGTAAAGAAAAGTATATCCTAAAGCTAGTATGGATTTATCAGCACCGTTGCACTGTAGTTAGACTGCAACGTTTAGAACAGAAGTCAATATTGTTAACAGGAGTTTAATTAAATTATTGAGTTTATTAAGAGTTTATAATTGAAATTGCTTGAAGCTTTTTAGGAATTATTATTATTATTATTATCATAATTATTATTATTATTATTATTATTATTATTATTATTATTATTATTATTATTATTATTATTATTATTATTATTATTATTATTATTATTATTATTATTATTATTATTATTATTATTATTATTATTTCTTGTGAAAGATTTAGGATAAAGTAAGTTCAAAATTTTTTTTTTCATACGTCAATGATATTTCATTTTTAACTTTCTGCAATGGGTGGGCCACAAGTAACAACAATTTTTGTGCTGAAATCTATTCTATATGAGGGTGGTAGTTTACTTTTTATAAATTATATATATATATTTATATATATATATATATATATTATATATATATATATATATATATATATATATATATATTATATATATATATATATATATATATATATATATATATTTATATTCTCTCCAAATTATTTCAGGAATTACCTTCCTCTTTAAATTATAGAACCATTTTA
>SEYY01024475.1:32500-42500 GCA_009176605.1 Armadillidium nasatum | reverse complement strand
GGTATATATATATATATATATATATATATATATATATATATATATATATATATATATATATATATATATATATATATATATATATATATATATATATATATATATTATTATATTATATTATTAAAAAAAATAAAAAATTTTTTTTTTTCTTTCTTTTTTTTTTTTTTATTATTACAAAATTTTTTTTTTTTTTTTTTTTAAAAGACTACTCGTAGAATAATTTTTTAGATAATAATTAATTTAATAATAAATAATAATAATAATAATAATAATAATAATAATAATAATAATAATAATAATAATAATAATAATAATAATAATAATAATAATAATAATAATAATAATAATAATAAAACAGTAGTAATAATGAAAATAATAAATAGTTAATAAATATAATAATAATAATAATAATAATAATAATAATAATAATAATAATAATAATAATAATAACATATTGATTAGTAATAACTAATTTTACCTTCATTAATATGACTCTTATTAATATTAGTATTATTAGTTTCATTATTATTATATTTTTAATAATATAGCTATAATTCTTATTTTTAACTTCTTATTTTATTCTACTAAATTCAACATTATTTAAATTATTATATTTTTAAAAATGATAAAGAAAAACAATTTTCTTTCCAGATTATTACAACATTGATTGGTCTTTGCTTCGTTGTTGCCGCATCCGGGCTTACAGATTTAGGGTTTGGATTGGGAGGTGGTGGCTCAGGATTTAACAAAGGAGAATTTGGAATACTTGGTATTGAAGGATATGGTGAATTTCCCAAAGGATATAGCCCTGGATATGGTTTACCAGTCAAGGGGTATAGCCCCGGATATGGTGTACCTCCCAAAGCTTATGGTTCATTATATGGTACCCCAGTATATGGTGCACCTGTAAAAGGGCTTGGCCCAGGATATGGTGCACCTCTCAAAGGGCATGGTCTAGGAATTGGAGCACCTCCCAAAGGATATGGCCTAGGATATGAAGTACCTCTCAAAGGGCATGAGCTTGGATATGGAGCCCCTATCACAGGATATGGCTTAGGATACGAAGTTCCTCTCAAAGGGCATGGCTTAGGATATAAAACACCACTCAAAGGACATGGCATAGGATATGGAACACCCCCCAAAGGACATGTTCTAGGATTTGAAGCACCACTCAAAGGGCATGGGTTAGGATTTGGAGCACCTATCAAAGGTCATGGGTTAGGATATGGAACACCTATCAAAGGTCATGAGTTAGGATATGGAGCACCTATCAAAGGTCATGGGCTAGGATATGGAGCACCTATCAAAGGTCATGGGTTAGGATATGGAGCACCTATCAAAGGTCATGGGTTAGGATATGGAGCACCTATCGAAGGTCATGGGTTAGGATATGGAACACCTATCAAAGGTCATGGGTTAGGATATGGAGCACCTATCAAAGGTCATGGGTTAGGATATGGAGCACCTATCAAAGGTCATGGGTTAGGATATGGAGCACCAATCAAAGGTCAAGGGTTAGGATATGGAGCACCAATCAAAGGTCAAGGGTTAGGATATGGAGCACCTATCAAAGGTCAAGGGTTAGGATATGGAGCACCTATCAAAGGTTATGAGTTAGGATATGGAGCACCAATCAAAGGTCATGGGGTAGGATATGAAGTGCCTCTCAAGGGGCATGGCCTAGAATACGGAACTCCTCTCAAAGGGCATGACCTAGGATATGGTGTACCTTTCAATGGGTACGGTTCACCAGGTTATGGATTAGGATATGGGTTAGGGTACGGTTTGACTAGTGGACTTCCTTTTGATAACAGATATGATGGATTTGGAAGATTTGGATTTAACGGATTTGGAGCTGGATATCCCTTAGGGTAAAATATTATTATTATTATTTTCATTATTATTATTATTATTATTATTATTATTATTATTATTATTATTATTATTATTATTATTATTATTATTACTATTATTATTATATTTGTCTTTATTTATATTATTTTTATTATTATAATTATACTTATTATTAGTATAAATATTTTTATAACTATTATTATTACTATTGTTATTATTATTATTATTTATATTATTATTTTTATTGCAATTATTATTGTTATATTCATACTTATTTTTATTCTCTTTAATTATAATTATTATTACTATTGTTATAATTATATTATTATTTACATATAATTATTTCTATTGTAATTATTATTATTATATTTTATTATTTATATTACATTATTTTAATTATTAAATTATTAAAATTATTTTTATATTATTATATTATTATATTATTATTATTATTATTATTATTATTATTTATATTATTATTATTATTATTATTATTATTATTATTATTTTATTATTTTTTATTTATTGTCATTATTATTTTATTATTATTTTAATTATAATTATTATTATTATTATTTTTTATATAGAGTAATAAATTATTATCATTTTTATTACTATTATTATTATTATTATTATTTTATTATATATTATAATTATTATTTTATATTATTAAATTATTATTTTTATTTAAAATAATATAAAAATTATTTTTATTGCTATTATTATTATTATTATTATTATTATTATTATTATTATTATTATTATTATTATTATTATTATTATTATTATCACATTATTTTATTTGCTTACGAAATTGATGAAAATAAAAAAGATAAAAACTTTATTTTCAGACGTTCCTCCTCTTCGTAATCGAAGAATAAGGAAGATTGGGAAGAGCATGACATAGGATACAAAGCACCACTCAAAGGACATGGCATAGGATACGGAACACCTCCTAAAGGACATGGCCAAGAATCTTTCCTAATCTTCGTCAAATTTGGTGCTGAACTTCTCAGTGATTATCAAGAGTATTTTTTTTTTTTTTTTGCTTATTTTGTTTTATTTTTTGTTGCTTCAATGTTAAGTTTGTTGAAATAAATATTTTCTTAACTCTGTTTCATCTTTACCGTTGTATAACAGTATTATTAACATTTATGTTAATATATTCATATTATTATTATTATTATTATTATTATTATTATTATTATTATTATTATTATTATTATTATTATTATTATTATTATTATTATTATTATTATTATTATTATTATTATTATTATTATTATTGTTATTATTATTATTATTATTATTATTATCTTTATTTTTATTTTTATTTTAAGTAATAGTAATAGCGGCAGTTGTATTAAAAGAAGTAAATTAGTTATTATTATTATTAAAGGAACACTGCTATCTATATAAATACCATAGCAAAGGTGTTAACGTTTTAAATGTTCAAAAATTTTAGAAAATATAATATGTTCTAAATTTTTATGCAAATGAAATATTTCATAGCAAATTTACTTTAATAATAACGAAAGATAAACTTTAAAGTAAACTGGAGAGGAAATTTTACCTTTCGAAAGTTAATTTTGTACTTTTACCTTTTTAAAGTTAATTTTTAGTTCACGATAGAAATCTCTCAGTTTTCCGCAATGCCAATCCATAGTTTTTATACTCTATATATATATATATATATATATATATATATATATATATATATATATATATATATATATATATATATATATATATATATATATATATATATATATATATATATATATATATATATATATATATATATATATATATATATATATATATATATATATATATATATATATATATATATATATATATATATATATATATATATATATATTATATATATATATATATATATTATATATATATATATATATATATATATATATATATATATATATATATATATATATATATATATATATATATATATATACAGGTATTAATTCTATAAAAAATATATTATTCACCAATTCTCTTAATATTTTATCTTAAATTGTTTCCAAAAATTATTACAGCAATTTAGTGAAAAAATAATATTCTTACTTATTTTAATAGTTTCGAAATAGATACTTCAATTGCGTTATTTATTTTGAAGTTTTTTGTATAAATAAGAGAATGGTAACACTTTTGCCAATTTTTTTAATACCGAACCTATTTTTAGTTTAAAAGATAAATATTGATGATGAATATAAAACAAGGATATTGATAGTAATATTATTATTATTATTTTTATTTTTATTAATGATGATGAGAATAATGATAATTATAATTGTAATAATTTTGTCTAAAAATCGATGTTCACATTTATGGGACTAAAAAATTTGAAGTAGAGAAAAGAAAAAAAAATTTTTTTTTTTTTTTTAAATTTTTTTTTTTTTTTTTGTCTCAATTTTTCTCATTATTCTCTATAGAAGATCATTATAATTATGAACTGAAATGTGTGATCTAATAGATAACGAAGAAATTCGCATACAAATTAATGTATTGAATTAATAACTTTTAATACAAAGTTTATAATTAAAATTACATTTTCTATTTTCTATGACGTTTTTTTTTTTTTTTTTTTTTTTTTTTTTTTTTTTTTTTTTTTTTTTTTTTTTTTTAAGCATATCTTCCTATGCTTTAAGCTTTTTATGTTGTTCTGACGTCTATGATCAAAGCTTTAGTCAGGTGTTACTACAGGTAACACAAACTGCTCAAAAATCTTATTTTTAAATAGTAGAATTTTCCACAGACCGATTTCAACAGGCACACAATAGTTCTCGTACAACGTACATCTTAGTTTTCATGTAAAAACTATTCAGTTTGAAAATCCATTCATATAAAATTATTCAAATTTTCTAGAGTTGTCTGTTTGTCAATTAAAAATATAATATAAATCCAACGAAAGCCAAGAAAACTGACTGTAATGATTATAATAATAATAATAATAATAATAATAATAATAATAATAATAATAATAATAATAATAATATATAATTAATTATTATTATTATTATTATTATTATTATTATTATCACTATTTTTTTTAATATTATTATATTATTATCACTATTATTTTTAATATTAATATTATTATTATTATTATTATTATTATTATTATTATTATATATATATTATTATTATTATTATTATTATTATTATTATTATTATTATTATTATTATTAAAATGATTATTATTATTATTATTATTATTATTATTATTATTATTATTATTATTATTATTATTATTATTATTAATACAAGGACAAATTTTGACTTTAAATTCTATAAAAGAATAACTTAATTATTAAAGTATCATTGTGTCTTGGTTCCTCTTCTTGTGAAAGTCATCAAAAATGAAAAAAAAAGTAATTCATATATATATATATATATATATATATATATATATATATATATATATATATATATATATATATATATATATATATATATATATATATATATATATATATATATAGATAATAGATAGATAGATAGATAGATAGATAGATATATATATATATATATATATATATATATATATATATATATATATATATATATATATATATATATATATATATATATATATATATATATATATATATATATATATATATATATATATATATATATATACAATCGATTACCTAAGAGTGTGAAATAGCCAATAGAATAATATTTTAATTGTTTACCTTTGAACTATTTGAATTAGTATTTATTATTAATTATTTTTAGAACTACACAATAAAAAGGTAAGTCTTTTAAAACTCACACACTTGGAAAATGCAAAAGTATACTTTATGTCAATAATACATGAAGTACATTTTTGAATGTTTTTTGGTGTGTGTTTCTTAAGACTTATTTGTTATATGAAATGAATGAAGACCCGTTCTTTATAGAACAAGTTTAGTTCAGTGTTTCTTAATTAGAAAGTTGATGTCCTTATTGTGTATACTTTTGTGAGTTAATTTAGGAGTTTTTTTCTTTCTTTTTTTCAATGTGCTTGAATTCGAGTTTCAATTAATTTAAATTGATTGGAGTTATGCTGAAATGAGGTTAAGAGGTTGGGGGGAAAAATGCTTCTATTAATGAAATAAATGATTATGTAAGATAGATTCCCACAGAGTAATGACCTTTATATGAACATTTTAGATTGCTTATGAGTCTAATTTGGATTACTGAACGATTGAAAGCAATCTGATATTTTTCTTTTTTCCTTTTAATTAAATAATAATAATAATAATAAATAAAAGGACTTTTAAATAAAAGAAAAGATAAGAGATTCAAATTATTAATTTCATACTTAGTTAATCAGTCATTGTAATTTAAGTTATTTTTAAGAAATTTTATTATTTTAAGCTTAACAATAAATATTTCATTTACAAACTTTTTATCTACAAAAATTCTTTATTTTTCATCTTTGTTTCATAAATTTCATTGCAGCTTTTTTCATTTCAGATATTCTTTCTAGTAATCGGACTTTATTCAGTGATTGTCACGTCCGGCCTTCTACAAATAAGATTAAATTTAGGAGGATTCGAAAGATATACAAAAGGTCATGAACTTACAGAAGGATTCACAAGGGGGCATGGATTTAGGGGAGGTTTAGAACGACATAGATTTAGAGGAGGATTTATAAGAAGAGATATATTTAGAGGAGGATTGGATGGCACTTCTGGAAGGGAAGGAACCGAGTTAGGAGGTGTAAGGATCTTTCCTTTCGGCCATGGACAGCTTTTATTAATTCCACCAGTTTAGACGTGAACTTCCTTTCCTCAAAGTCAACAGATCAAGGAAAGGATATCTATAAAATAACAAGCAATTAGTTAATAATAATTACAAATAATTTATTATTATTATTATTATTATTATTATTATTATTATTATTATTATTATTATTATTATTATTATTATTATTATTATTATTTAATTTATTATTATTATTATTTTTTTATTATTTTTATTAAAATAATAATATCCTTTTAAAATTGTTAATAAAAACAGTTGTAGTTATAATAATAAAAAAAACTATTACTGATATTTATATTATTATTATTATCATCTTAAAAATAACACCATGTTAAAATTTATAATAAAACTAATAATAATATTATAAAAATAATAATAATAATAATAATAATAATAATAATAATAATAATAATAATAATATATAATAATAATAATAATAATAATAATAATCATAATAATTATAATAATAATAATAAAAATAATAAAAAAATATATTTTTTTTTTTATATTTTTTAAAATTAAATAATTATTATTATATATTATTATTATTATTATTATTATTATTATTATTATTATTATTATTATTATTATTATTATTATTATTATTATTATTATTATATTATTATTATCATTACTATTATTATTATTATTATTATTATTATTATTATTATTATTATTATTATTATTATTATTATTATTATTATTATTATTATTATTGAAAATATTCTGCTAAATAAAATTGTTCTGTATTTGAGTCTCCTAACTCAACTGACTATCCTAAAATTCTCAGTTATGTAATAAATAATTGTAATAATGTAATAAATGATATATAATTGAAGTTCATTCCATCATCTTTTCCTTTTTCAAAAATCATCATCTTGGATGGTCTCAATGTTCACCTTCACCTCTTCATCTCAAGATGCAGCTCCTAAATTCACCTACCATTTTTTCCATCTAGATCTTGATTCACTACTAGCAGATGGTACAGTTTCCTTCCCATATCCTCGATCATCTTGAAGATGAACTCAATATACCTGAATTATTCTAAACTTCCGGTCTTTCTACTTATTCTGTAAAATTATTTCATCCTCTGACTTCTTCAGATCACCTCCTCATCTATTCATTTGTTATACCCCTTCAAGTCTTCCGCAGAATATTAGTCACCCTCGCCAATAACGCGGAAAAGTTTTGAAACTTTGGTACTCATAGCTAGTCAAATCTGCAGTTCTATTTCTCTGATTTTCCATAGAGTGATTACTGTTTCAGTTGGTATAGGAGTGATCAGAACGCATATCGGATGTGATTTTCATTGAGATGGAGGTGTAAATTTATTATTCTTTCTCTTTAGCCAAGACTAAAAAATTTGGGTTTTCTTCTGCTTATTCTCGTGGTATTCGCCGCAGGGAAGATGCATCATTCCAAAAATTATTTTAACCTATAAATTCCAGTAAATATATAAATATAAATAAACTCATGCAACTTATATATATAATATATATATATATATATATAATATATATATATATATATATATATATAATATATATATATATATATATATATATATATATATATATATATATATATATATATATATATATATATATATATCTCTAACTCTTAAAACTCTTTTCTCCATCGAAAATATAATGAACTTTCTGGGCCCTCTTTCTCCCCATTTTTCTTGCTTTTAACAAATAATGTCAACTCTAACTTTGTTATTTTAACTCTGATAAAACTGTCCTCCCTGCTCAAACCTTCCTTCTAATTTCACTCTAGCTCAGATTTTCCTCTTCCACCATTCTCAATTCTTTTATGCTTTTAACATTATAATTTCTTCAGAGATGCTATTTTAGCCCTCTCTGAGCTTAACACTAAGATGGTGTATGGTACTGATGGTATTTTGCTTGTGATTCATAAAATTTGTGCTTCCATGCTTGTTTCCTGCCTTTATTTGGTAAGCTGTTCCATCTTAGACTTTCTACATCGCATTTCCCTTCCAGCTGGAAATGTTCGCTAATTCAAGGTGAACCAAAACAGCAGATCCTTCTTAATACTCTTATTATGGTTGTATCTCTTTAAACATCATAACTCTTCTAATCATATATCTATAATTTTCCGTATAATGAACTATACTCAGAGCATTAAAATTTATTAATCTAAAAAAAAATCAGATTTTATTAAACTCTTTTAGTATATTAAAAAGTAAAGTGTATTTGAAACAAAACACATATAAAAGTGAATTAAATTACCAAATAAATACTAAAGTATAATAAACCTGCACAATTAAAACAAAGGAAAAAATAACTTATAAAAAAGTGTTTATAAAAGATTGAAAAACGATTCTCGCAGTTCGAGACAAAGAAAGACTTAGGCAAAATTGAAGCACAAATCAAGAACAGGTTTGGATTTAACTTCCATAAAAGAATATCGATTAATTTATAAAGCATCATTGTTTCTTTGTTCCTCTTCATGTGAAAGTGACCAAAATGAGTAAAATAGTTAAGTTATATATATATATATATATATATATATATATATATATATATATATATATATATATATATATATATATATATATATATATATATATATATATATATATATATATATATATATATTATATATATATATATATATATATATATATATATATATATATATATATATATATATATATATATATATATATATATATATATATATATATATATTGATTGCGTAAGATAGGTTCTCAAAGTGAAATTGCCTTTGGAATAATACGTTAATGAATAATTAATTAATTTATAATTCGTTAAAACGACAACAAGTAATCAGACATATTTTCTTTTTCATTTTAATATAATAATAAATGGGAAATGCTCATCGATAAAAAAGAAAACAATAAATGCAAATAATTTGTTACATTTTAATGAAAATAATTAGTTACATTTTATTTAAAAATTTTGATATCAACAAATTGTTCAAATTTTTACCACATCCGATTCATTCTTATAAGTGCCACCAATAATTCATATATAAGTATTAGGTAAAATTTTCTTCTCTCTTCATTGTCTCAAAAATTTCATTGCAATTTCTCTACTTTCAGATTCTTTTTTCACTGATCGGACTTTGCTTCGTCTTTGTCACTTCCGGTCTTCCACCTATAGAACAAACCTTGAGATTAAACCGTGCCGGACCTAGAGGGTATGGAGGATACGCAAGAGGGAATGGATTTAGAAAAGGGTACGGTGGACCTTTTGGAGGGTATGGAACGGACAATGGAGTTGCAAGCACGTTTTATTTTGGCCACGGACTAATGTAACTAATTTCACGACTTTAGAAGTGAATTTTCTTTACCTTAAAGTCAATGTGATCAAAGGCA
>SEYY01024475.1:20000-27500 GCA_009176605.1 Armadillidium nasatum | reverse complement strand
TCCTAAAATTATTTTGGAATTCGATCATGTTCCATTTTTATTTTAAAAGGCAAATAAGTAAATGAACTATGCGTATATATATATATATATATATATATATATATATATATATATATATATATATATATATATATATATATATATATATATATATATATATATATATATATATATATATATATATATATATATATATATATATATTTTTAAGTTATCACTGACATTCACGGCAGAGCCCTATTTAAAGAGTGTGTTTCTTAGCTAGGGAAATTGAGTTATATGTTATTTCTGACCAAGTTGATAAGTTACACAGATTATTTGGGTTTTTGGATAGGGAAACCCTGCTCCGGTACAGTCCAATCAAGTATATTTTTAATTAACCACTGGTGGGCGTGGTTTCGAATCCTTAATAGGCAGTCCTTTTCTGTAGGAGCTATTTAGAGAGAATGTGATAATGTTTGCGTTGAAATAGCCTGGAATGTTGTAAGAGTTGGCTATGCTTTAAAACGATATGTGAGTATTGAAGATTAGGGTAATAATTCACCTTGCTGTAAACTGCAAATAATTAAGTACAGAAAATATCCTATAATCAACAACTTTTTATGTCCGTTCAGGTAACTGGGTCGCAGGTTCGAGCCTTGATTTGTATGCTTTTCAAGACACACGCATGGCGAACTTCGTTCCCTTAAGCCAGAAAAAAAAACTGACTTAACTCACTGAACTATATATATATATATATATATATATATATATATATATATATATATATATATATATATATATATATATATATATATATATATATATATATATATATATATATATATATATATATATATATATATATATATATATATATATATATATATATATATATATATATATATATATATATATATATATATATATATATATATTGCAAATATCCTTTGGTGGGCAAATGTCATAGGTTTACAGATTTGCACCAGAGTACAGTAGAGTACTGGTAAGACTGAGCATAGCGGGTAAGTCTTAGTCAGAGAGTTGGACAGAGAAAGGATGAGACTTTGTAGAAAGATGCGTCGCACGAGCCCTTCTCAATGGAGGAGGTCTGCGACGAAAGATTTCAGAAAAGCAGTGTCCTTTGTTATGGTGATAGTGTAGATACAGTGACGCAACAGTTATGCTTATTAATCAGATTAACATTTATAATTTTGTCGGATTAGGTGTATATTACTCCCAAGAATGAGCATTTTGTTCGAAACATTGAAGAAGCTATGCACAATGAAAACTTATATAATAATAATAATAATAGTAATAATAATAATAATAATAATAATAATAATAATAATAATAATAATAATAATAATAATAATAATAATAATAATAATAATAATAATAATAATACTTATAATAATAATAATAATAATAATAATAATAATAATAATAATAATAATAATAATAATATAATAAAATTATAATTATAATATATAATAATAATAATAATAAAAATAATAATAATAATAATAATAATAATGATAATAATAATAATAATTATTATTATTATTATTATTATTAATATTATTATTATTGTTATTTTTATTAATATTATTAAGTATAAGTATAATAATGATAATAAATATGAAAATATTCTAAGCTGTGAAGAACAAAAATTGAAACATGTGTACTTTTCTCAAAAATTTCTTTCAAAATGTTTCTTGCCCTATAAACTAAGGTTTGTAGGGTCGGTTGCATTTTATATGCAACCACATCGTACTAATAGAAACGTTCGAGTGGCAAGTGTGCACACACACAATTCACTTGTCCGTTAGAGTAAAAGATGAGTTTGCAAAATTTTTGCACCTACTCAATATTTTCTTCGTTTGGAATAACTAATCAAAATTGTATGACGTTTTGTTGTTTTTTTTTTTTTTTACGTTAAATAACTCTTCCTGTAGATGCAATTTATAAAATGTTTAAGCCTATTAAAAAATTTAGAAATAAAAAATATTAAATAGCAGTTGCACACTAGCTAGTTGGATATAGTGGTGGTTGCACAAACCTGCAACCACGTCACGAGCAGCCTCTGATATATATATATATATATATATATATATATATATATATATATATATATATATATATATATATATATATATATATATATATATATATATATATATATATATATATATATATATATATATGTAAAAATTGTCGCATACTTCGCTGACACTTTAGTATTGTTTTGATGGTTATGAGGTCATGTGGATTTCTAATCTCAAAAAATAAAATTCTGATTTTTTTGCTTTAAAATAGTTTTATCTTTACGTAATCATATTAACTTATTAACACTTAAACTTTAAATAATCCATTGTGTGATGTTAATTTTAAATTTTTAACTTGGAAATTGGAAAGCACATTAAAAATTCCTTAATCTTTTTTGCATAAAGATCTCGACCTGATCAACACTAAGAAAGAAGAAGAACGTTACTCAATAGTCTGCAAACAATTTGCAACCTAAAGCTAAGGAGGTGACTTTGATTATATAGCAAAAGGAAAAGATAATATCGTTAATTCACGCAAAATTAAAATAATAATTTTCTAATATAAGATGTCTGAAGGATTTGAGCTCCAATTAATATCAGTATAATACAATGGTGACGTCCATTTTTTTAAGAAGTCAGTAAGATTTGAACTGCAATTAATATAAGTATGATACAGTGGTGAATTTTATTTTTTAAAGATAATATATTTATTTTATGATAGATTATGATAATTATTCTATAATATCGCACACCTGTTTGTAATTAGAATTACTTTCAATTATGCATGCCAAAAATAAAAAACAATAATTTAATTAAATTAAATTATATTTTATTATTATTTTAACAACAAATTAAGTTATTACTATTACTATTAAAACGATTATTGTTATTATTATCATTATTATATTATTATTATTATTATTATTAATATTATTTTATTTCATTATTATTATTATTATTATTATTATTATTATTATTATTATTATTATTATTATTATTATTATTATTATTATTATTATCATTATTATTGTTATTAATTTTATTACTATAATTATTATTATCATTATTACTATTTTTATTTATATTATTATTTTTATTAAACATTAAGAATAAGATAATATAATTTTAATTGCAAATATTATAATCATTATTATTATTATAATTATTATTATTATTATTATAAGTATATTTATTATTATTATTATTATTATTATTATTATTATTATTATTATTATAATTACGATATAATTATTACTATCATTTTAATTTTTATTACCTTTATTTTTAATTATAATAATTATTATCATTATTATAATGATAATAATAATAATTATTATTATTATTATTATTTTTATTATTATTATTATTATTATTGTAATGTACAACTAATTATAAATATTGTATCTAATAGAGTAGGACCTACTAAAACGCTGTATGACCTGTAATTATACCTCTGAATAAAAACTTTGAAATTGATAATTGAAATCATTATAATTAAAGTAACTAGCTTAATTAAATAGCTGACTGAACAAATACAGTCTACTTGATTTTGAAAAACAAATTTTAAGAACAATTGATTTTATTTTACTTACAAAATAATCATAATCATTGATTTTTGAAATCATAACTTTCAATAATGATTAATTTTAACAATGGGAAAAAAATGCTTTTAAAACAATTCTTTAAAACAAAAAACAAAAAAAAATTTACAAAAATAAAAAATTTAAGAAGTTTAAATAATGCAGAACGAAATAATGAAAGGATTGAAAACTTATTTAAAAAAAAAAAGTTACGTGCGTATCTTAACAAACAAAACTTCAAAATTTTTCTCTGTAAAAGCGTAAAAAGAAGGACGAAAAGAAACGCTGTTTCATTTTACACCTTAAAATAAACTGCAAAATGAACAAATTTTGTAAGTAAATAACTTCATAATATATATATATATATATATATATATATATATATATATATATATATATATATATATATATATATATATATATATATATATATATATATATATATATATATATATATATATATATATATATATATTATATATATATATATATATATATATATATATATATATATATATATATATATATATATATATATATATATATATATATATATATATATATATATATATATATATATATATATATATATATATATATATATATATATATATATATATATATATATATATATATATATATATATATATATATATATATATATATATATATATATATATATATATATATATATATATATATATATATATATATATATATATATATATATATATATATATATATATATATATATATATATATATATATATATATATATATATATATATATATATATATATATATATATATATATATATATATATATATATATATATATATATATATATATATATATATATATATTGTTTGCCAAAATTTTGGGTTAAATTTTGGATTTTTGTTCGCTACTTCTAAGTGCAAGTAATTACAGGTGATAAGATGGCTGTATATAATACCCAGTCAAAGATGTCATCTCTTAATTATAATGGCAATTATAATTTTTTTTTTTTTTTTTTTTTTTGTAAAGAAACAATTAATGTTCAAACCAACACCTATTAAAACTAAAATATTAAAAAATAAAATTTTTTTTTTTTTAACTGTAAAGCACTCGAATAATTATGTACCTACCCAAACTATTTTTAAATGAGCAAGTGAATTACTGCCTACAGTATCTTGAAGCAAATCAATCTAAACATTACCATCCATGTTGCAGCAAAAATATTTTCTCAAATAATCAGAAGTTGTTTTCTTTTTCCATTTACCTGCTGTGACCTGTTGTTTCATTTACCTTTTCTTCAATCACAGTCTGGTAGGAAAAACTTTCTCTTTTTATTTAAGTTGAAAAATGAGGGAATTTTATGTTCTGACATAATAATACTTCTAAAAAATCTTCAACCTATTGAAAATAAATTCATTTCCTTCAAACTTTAATCTTATAACTCTGTTTTGAAAATCTTTCGTTTTAGAACAAGATAAGGAACACACTTGGACATCTTATATTTTCAATCTGTAAAGAGACAAATGAAACTCAAAGAAAAACAAAAATAACCAAGAGTAGCAAGGGTAAATTTAAATTTCAGTTCCACTGTAAATTTTTATATCGTTTAGAGAATTTGTTTTTTTTTGTTTTTTAACAGTGTCTGATATCTGCAATATTATATGGCTAAAGACAAAAACAATAAAAAAAACTAAGAACAACATAGAAAAATATGAGGAGATATGAACGACACAGAGCAACAGAAACTGAAAAACTAATAATAATAAATGGACTTCATTAAATACGAAACTGCCAAGGAATCTGCCACATAAGATTTGAACAGATTGAATTAGAATAACTACAAGAGAAAATTGTCAAGCAAAATCCAAAGACCGATAATATTGGAAACATCAAAAGGCCCTATATTCTGCAGTGAACAAGTACAGAGGCTGAAAATGAGTATATATATATATATATATATATATATATATATATATATATATATATATATATATATATATATATATATATATATATATATATATATATATATATATGGACACCTAAATGATTGCCGGAGAGGTCGGAGCAGTTATCATTGACAGGATAAGCAGTTTCATTCTATTTTAAACAAAATTTACCTTCAAAGTGCATAGTTGTTTATTTCCTTTTCTAGAAAAATTCAGACGTGAGAAAATGCTCATCGTGTGTGGAAAATAACTCGTATCATCTTCTTTATTTTAATTCTTCTCGGAATCGTTGCAGGGGTACAATTCGAAGGAAAAAACGTGTAGTAATTAAATGGAGGAGGGCACACCTCTTTCATTCCTCTCTCTCTCTCTCTCTCTCTCTCTCTCTCTCTCTCTCTCTCTCTCTATATATATATATATATATATATATATATATATATATATATATATATATATATATATATATATATATATATATATATATATATATATATATATATATATATATATATATATATATATATATATATATATATATATATATATATATATATATATATATATATATATATATATATGGTGTTTCCTCTAATGTATAAAACTGATGTCTACACGACACCTTCATGAGTTATGAAATGTCAGGAGTGGGTCAAATTAATGACCGACATCTTCAGATGCAAGAAATCTAATTTCTTGGAAGTCAAACAAATTGTGATTATAGAAGAAGAAAGAGTGTTCCAGACTTACTCTAGAGTAAATAAAAAATGAGAATTATTAAACACAAAAGTAGGTATGTGTTGTATGCTTTCGAAGATGGGATTGTTATTGATAAGTAATTGAGTTTTTCAAAAATAATTATAATATAAAATTCCACTTGCACTCTTCCTTTTTCATTTTTTTTCATTTATTTATTTATTTTAATACAAATAAAGATTTAACTTATTTTTCTTCGTAATTAAAGTTAACATTACAAAATACATGTAAGGTAAAATTAAATTTAAAATTAACATTACGAATTCAACACAAAGGATAACAAATCAATTATTAGAAAAAAAACTTCCAAAAGCATTATACTGTTCTACGTCTCGTTAACAAAACATGTTGAAATGAGTAAAGCCAAGCTTTACATTTTACTTTTGAGAAGAAGCTTCCACAATTAACCAACGTAACTTGGAAAAAAAATGAAAATAAAATAATTTAGGAAAAATAAAAATAATTTTTTTTTTAATAATTATTAAAAATAATTACCTTTAGGAAAATAATTTAAAAAATAAAAGACAAGAAAATATAAATTAATTAAAAAATAAATTTCAAATATAGTTCACCGAAATATCAAAAAAAAAAAAATTTATGCTGTTATTCAGAATATTGAAAGTGTATTCCCCAATGCTTTTTTTTATCTTTAATTTAATCTCTTTGTGCCATATATATATTAATATTATATATATATATATATATATATATATATATATATATATATATATATATATATATATATATATATATATATATGTAATATATATATATATATATATATATATATATATATATATATATATATATATATATATATATATATATATATATATATATATATATATATATATATATATATATATATATATATATATATATATATATATATATATATATATATATATATATATATATATATATATATATATATATATATATATAATATATATATATATATATATATATATATATATATATTATATATATATATATATATATATATATATATATATATATATATATATATATATATATATATATATATATATATATATATATATATAAAACAATGGTCCTGTTCTTCTCTGACATTTTAGTGTTTATTTTCAAGGTTATGATGTCATGCGTGCTTCAGTGCTCAAAATATACAATTTTGATTTGGGTTTTAAAATGCTGTAGTTTTTTTAAAT
>SEYY01024474.1:72500-78485 GCA_009176605.1 Armadillidium nasatum | reverse complement strand
TTTTATTGGTGTTAAAAATGTTCCTTTATCATTTGCTCATAAAAGTAAATAATGAAACACTTGTGAATTTAAGTATTTAATGCATATATCTTACTTTGAATAATGGGAGGTGCACACATTTTTCCTTATAACATTAGTCAAATACTTTATTAATGTTTAATTAATCCCTAATGTTATAGCTTTCTTAACAATTAACATTAATTTCCTTTATGTATAATATTAAATTAAATGAGTTTTCAGTAAGTAAAAATACATTTAGCTGTTTTTAATCTTCAATTTCATTAAACAATTAAGCATTTTTTACATCCCTTTTTCTCAAATGAGTATGCTATATTAATCCCTGGAATAATGGTTGGACTTGACATCATACACAATATGTCATCTTCTGGTATCCAACATTCATCCTTTTTTTCGGGAAAGATGTATTTGTAGGGCTGTTTAGCAGATTGCTTGTAAGAAATTAATTTTGTAATCTCTTAATTCATGTGATACCTCTTCAATAATCCCCATCCAAAGGGCCTTATCATGTATGCAAGCAACATATTGTCCTGGAGTATAAGCAATTTCAGTTTCAGTTTCATACAGTTTCGATTATTTGTGTTACAAACTGCCTTATCAATAAGAATGTTGTGAGTTAAATCCTTTTCACCAATTGCAGATATCATTAGTTTGGGATTTTGGTGCAATGTGCAAACACAAACCTTATGAGTTCCTTTTCTCCAGCTATCACACACCACCTTGGCCTCAAAGAAGCAAAGGATGAAAATCCTATTGGCATAGTAGTATTTTCCTTATATTTGACATATATTTCACGAAGGTTTCCCAGTAGTAAACGTTTTTGAATTTGTTCTTTGACACCATCTTTATTTCTAACACTCAAACTATCTGCCTTACCTGGACATATACGACTTATTTCATCATTTTCATAGAATTTCTTGACCGTCTCTACCATTACTGTATCTATTCGTTTTCCCTTGGAGTAGCTTGGTACCTCTGGTAGAATACCATACAATGTTTTCCATTTTCTTGCCTTGTCAACCAAATATCGCGTTGCTCCAAAGAACGTTTTGGTATCTTCTATGTTGTAGGGAGACAATGTAAGTATTTGAAGGCGACGTTTGTATGAAGTTGAAGCATTAAATTCTTCTTTGAGACTTTGCATCAAAGCTTCATACCTAGTGAAAAGAGAGTACTGTGAATGTACACTATGTAATAGCATGTTAATTAGTGGAATTAGTTATATAAAAAAATTTGTGTTAGAAAATTTATAAAAAATTTTATAAGTAAATGTTAATTTATAAATTAAAAAAGGTTTCTGAATTCCGGAATACCTTTCCATCTGTATATCCATCTTGCTAATCTTTGAATGTCCAGCTTCTTCAATAGATGTTGAATATACATCTTCCAACTTATGTTTCAAAGAAATACATGCCTTTTCTGCCTTACTACTGAGTACCTTTGCATGGACATTTTTATGGATGCCGTCTGCAAAATTATATTTTGAGAGACAATTAGTTTACAAAATTCAAAAACAGTTCATTCATACATATAATTTATGAAAAAATTATAGATTGGAAAAATAAATATGAATTCATTTTAAGATCTGAATTTTTTTCAGTATTTACTTACGAAGTTTGACTGGTGTGACTCCAAGCTCAGAAAACACTGTATTTACAGTTGCTGCTTCATCCTGAAATACTTGGTTCTCTTCTGCTACGCCTGTTGATTCTATATCAGAAGAATCTATTTCATTCCCCTCAATCGGTATTTGACATTGTTCCTGAAGCTTTTTCAAGCAGGCAGTGCAAACAAATGCATTTGAAGGAATTGCAAGTTCTCTGTCAATTTTGTCAACAATGCATTGTGGAATGGGACACAAACTTTTTAAAATAATTTTTTTATGCTTATAATAAGGGTTGCAACACGATTTTTTATAATACCAGACATATTTACATTTAAATAATTACTGATCTGTAAGTAGAAACAAATTAAAGTAATTAATAAATGAATATAAATATTAAAGTATTATTTTAAATTTATAAAAAGTATTTAAACATACTGATTTCTGTGCACCTCCAATTATTTAAAGTAAAATTTATGCATTAAATACTTTAAATTCACAAGTGTTTCATTATTTACTTTTATGAACAAATGATATAGAAACATTTTTAACACCAATAAAAATTTTTGTATCGATTGGCCATAAGGGAGGGAAGCAGCCCCCAAATGTTAAATGTTCTATAACTTTTAATAAAATAAGTTTTAGGTAAAAAATGCTTAGAGTAACTCTTGTTTATCAGGCAATTTGGCATAGAATGCATTTTGTTTCACAACTCTATCACTTCTAGAACCAAAGTTATGACCTCTTGAAAAAAAACAAAATTTTGAAAACTCCAAATTTTGGGGGGCTATAAAATCCCCCAAAAAAAATTTAAAAATTTTTTTTTTTTTTTTTTTCATTTTCTTTGTTTTTAGGTAAAAGACAGTAGATAAACAAAGTTTAAGCAAAATCTAAGACCTAGTGGTGTAAATTTTCTCTTTTTTTGCATGATTTGTCATGGAATGCGCCATATATATATATATATATATATATATATATATATATATATATATATATATATATATATATATATATATATATATATATATATTATATAATTATATATATATATATATATATATATATATGATATTATATATATATATATATATATATATAATATATATATATATATATATATATATATATATATATATATATATATATATATATATATATATATATATATATATATATATATATATATATATATATATATATATATATATATATATAATATATATATATATATATATATATATATATATATATATATATATATATATATATATATATATATATATACATATATATATATATAATATATATATATATATATATATATATATATATATATATATATATATATATATATATATATATATATATATATATATATATATATATATATATATATATATATATATATATATATATATATATATATATATATATATATATATATATATATATATATATATATATATATATATATATATATATATATATATATATATATATATATATATATATATTATATATATATATATATATATATATATATATATATATATATATATATATATATATATATATATATATATATATATATATATATATATATATATATATATATATATATATATATATATATATATATATATATATATATATATATATATATATATATATATATATATATATATATATATATATATATATATATATATATATATATATATATATATATATATATATATATATATATATATATTATTATATATAAGAAAAGAGATAAAAATAAGAGAGAAATACACAATTACATACATACATACATACCTACATACATACATACATATATACACAGAGAAGCAGACAGACAATGGGGCAGAGAAAAAGAAAATGTCAAAAGTGTAAAAAGAAAAACCATAAAATTGAAACTGAAATTTATTTTAAGTTAAAAAAGAATTGTCAATTCTTTGGAATTTCTTGAAATAAGCAACAAAGTCGGTGTTAATTTCACAATTAATTTCCAAATTGACCGTTAGCCATCTATCTCTCATATCAGATTTCAGATTAATGACAAAACCTTTGATTTATCAATTATGCTTTTATTAATGATGTAAATGATTAATTTTTTTTCTTTTTTTAATTAATGATGTTGATTCTAAGTTGTTGTTTTTTTTTTTCTCTTATTTCATGTGAGAAAAATGTTGTTGATCTTGTCTTAAGGAAGGTTTGGGTAATGATGAAATAGATTAGATATGAAATACATAATAATAATAATAATAATAATAATAATAATGAAAATAATATTAATAATAATAATAATAATAATAATAATAATAATAATAATAATAATAATAATAATAATAATAATAATAAAAATAATAATAATAATAATAATAATAATAATAATAATAATAATAATAATAATAATAATAATAATAATAATGATATTTTCACAAAAAGTTTTCTTTTTCATTTTATACCTCAATATAATCACTTTTAAATTCTCTAAAAATATCCATTTTTAGAAAACCAAATAATTTTGATCGATCGTAAATATTTTATAAATGAAGCAAAAAACAATAATAATTTCGTGACGATGATAAAGCTAAATCAATATATATATATATATATATATATATATATATATATATATATATATATATATATATATATATATATATATATATATATATATATATATATATATATATATATATATATGTATATATATATATATATATATATATATATATATATATATATATATATATATATATATATATATATATATATATATATATATATATATATATATATATATATATATATATATATATATATATATATATATATATATATATATATATATATATATATATATATATATATATATATATATATATATATATATATATATATATATATATATATATATATATATATATATATATATATATATATATATATATATATATATATATATATATATATATATATATATATATATATATATATATATATATATATATATATATATATATATATATATATATATATATATATATAATATATATATATATATATATATATTATATATATGCAAACATGCATACAATATTAGAGTGGGCCTTAATTTTCATCTTTCGACAATTGATTCTCCGAACCAATATTTTTATTCTACTAGATAGAAAACTTTTCTATGCAAAATTGTCGGCACCACTGGACTAGATTAAGAGGATCCCAAAGACCCCAAAAGTTCCATATTTCACATATTAATTTGCTTGTTTATTTTCAATACCTTTATTACATTACGAAACTGTTTTATGGCAGGTTAATTGATACTGAGAAATCGAAATATATATTTATTATTTACAAATATTGCTCAAATGGTTATTTATTTGAAACATATATTATCAAAGATATTTTGGATTTCACGTTTTCACTAGAGTAGTTTTAGTAGATTTGGAATGCTGTTTTATGTATTCACTAACAAGTTGAACAATATATTGCTTCGCTATTTCGTTCTTAACTAAAATGTTCTGATATTCTTGAATTAGATTCACTTCTCTCTTAGCTACATCATTAACCACTACAATTCATTTTAAAAGTTCCATCCCACATTGGAAGTTCTCATCCTCTTTCCAAGTAGACGAATTGTTGTTCAGAAAATTTGTATGAATTTTAAATCTTGATAACATTGCATTGTAATGAACTGTAATAAAGTATAAAATATCTTTTGCCATGGAATCATGGAATCTTCATTTTTGACAATATATCTTTTAATTCGGTTGTCATAATCGTTGTCGCCAATTGTATTCAATTTATTTGCCATTTTTTGGTTAATGTCTAGCGGAAAATCATCATAAAACATTGCGAATGAAGCAGTTTCCGGTGCCAGGTACCATAAATAGTTTGCGAATTTCTTCACTGCAGCGTAACTAATATCTGCATCAAATTCTTTATATTCGATTATGTTCAGCAGAAAATTGAAATCGAGATAAGGAGCTTTAAATCGAGATATGGAGCGTCAACTGTCAATGGTGCCAAAAAACAAGATCTTAAATAAAGTCTGATAAGAAAGACATTCTTTTGATTGAAACTTTCTCGCTTGTGGATATGTTGAATTGATCCTGAAATAAATATATTAAAGGCGTTAAAGCCCTTGCGTTAATAGCCCAGAATGCGAAATGAGACCCCAGGTGGGGGCTGCAGCCAAGGAAGACACGGCGCTAATTCTAATAATCACGATAATATCTCGGTGCTGTTTCAGGCGTAACACTCAAGAAATTCCATCATATATATATATATTAAGGAATCAGTGACAACGTCTACCCCATTACGAAATGTCTAAGACTAACTTTCTTTAACCCCAA
>SEYY01024474.1:57500-60000 GCA_009176605.1 Armadillidium nasatum | reverse complement strand
GGATTGTTTTTCTCTGAAAGCGCCATTGCTTCTGCCAATAAAGTGGGGTTGT
The DNA here is from genome assembly GCA_009176605.1 of Armadillidium nasatum. Classification (NCBI taxonomy): domain Eukaryota; kingdom Metazoa; phylum Arthropoda; class Malacostraca; order Isopoda; family Armadillidiidae; genus Armadillidium; species Armadillidium nasatum. The sequence goes on along the minus strand of SEYY01024474.1, from coordinate 59,948 downwards.
TATCGTTGGATGGTATGAACAAGGTTTATTTCGTCTTCTTCTAAATCTTTCATGGTTCGATTGTGCTGGCTCTTGTGCCACTCAGGCTAGAGACATTGAGTATCGGGAATGGGATTCTCATTCTCCTATCACTCCTACTAATTTTCATTCAGTTCAAAATCGATGCAGGGATATTCTTCGATGAGCAAAGCTGACTTTCACCAAACAAAATTGCCCTGACCTTCTTAATTTTACTACTGATAATTCTTTCTGGCCAACTTGCCAAAAACCTATTTAACAGCTTTTGTAAATCTTATTTTCTTTCTTTATTCACTTTGATGGTTCTGTTGCAAATACTCCAACTGAAAAGGCTAATCTCTTTGGCCTCCTGTTATCCTCTAATTCCACTCTGGATGACTCAGGAAATCCTCCTCCTTCTTCTCGTTAGTTGTCCCATGAATTTACCTGATATTATTATTTGATCAGGTTTATGGGCTTCTGAAATCTATGAACGTTAGGCAAGTAAGCGGCCCTGATAGCATTCCTTCCTGAGTTTTAAGGGAGTGTACTTCTGAGCTGGCTCCGTCTCTCGTTCAATTCTTCTCTCTATGCCTTAATACAAGTACTTTTCCTCAGGGTTGAAAGTACACATTTGTCCAACCTACTCAGAAAAAAGGTATCAACTCTGACTTTTCTAAGTTTCGTCCTATAGCTCTCACTTTTATTACGTCTATGATCTTTCAAATTCTTCTCAACTCTAATTTCTTGGATCATCTGGAACCCCGTTCTCTTCTGAATGGTTTTCGACGTTTGAGGTATACTTATTTCATATCTCACAGATTTATGATTTTCTGCCCTTAGGAACTATGGGGAATCTTGGGTGATGGCGCTTGACATATCAAAGGTACTTGACCGGGTGTGGCATCCGCCACTACTTTTCAAGCTCCATTCCTTTGGGTTTCCTCCTTCTCTTTGCTTACTCATGTCTAGCTTCCTTTGTAATCGTCTCATTTCTGCTACTGATGATGGAGCGACGTCTTCTTCCTTTCCTGTCAATAGCAGTGTTTCCCAGAGTTCTTTCTGTCTTTTGTCTTACTCTTTACTTCAATTATTTTTTATGACCTTTTCAGCTTCACATCTAATCTTATCCTTTCATATGCCGATGACTCCACCCTCTATTCTTCTACTAATTTTGAAATATATTCCCACTTTTACATCTAGAGTTGCCACTTATGTTAATCTTTCCGATTTCATTTTTGATGACCTGGATAGAATTTTCCAGAGATATCTTTTCAGTTTTGTGAAATTCTACTCTTTAAAAACTCAACTTCTAGAAATCTCTCTCTCTCACCTTCTAACTTCTAGTTCTCCCATCTTTCCTATTGACAATTTAAACATCCTTCGCCTTCAAAGAAACAAATAAAATGACATGGAAACCTCGTTTCACAATGGTTGTTAGCGCGACCTCAAAGAAGCTGGAAGTTCTGTTTAGGCTGCGAGAATTCTTTTCTTCTTCTCAGTTACTCCAGTTATGCGTCCTTATCCACTCTCATATCTGTATTGGCTCAGGATTCACCCAACTTTTGGATCGGATCGAGTCAAAAGCTAAAGACTTATAAACTTTTAAGCTCTTTCCAGTTGACTTGACACTTTATCTTTGTGAAGTAGCATTAGTGCTTTGTCTCTTTTCTATCGGTATCACTAAGGCAAATGCTCAAAGGAATTGACTACTAGTTTTCCTCCAACTTTACGGCTTCCTCACAGCACAAGGGGTGCATTGTCTGCAAATAAATTTTGTGTAGTCATAAGCAACTCCATATTTGTTCCTTGTGGTGCTTCTTTCTTTCCAACCACGTCTGTTTTGTAGAATTCTCTTCCATCTTCTGTATTTCCTGCTGAATTTGATATTAATTGCTTTAAAACTCGCATACGAAATTTGGGTTGAATGGGAAATGAATAGGTTTCTGTTCTCTTATTATTTTATTGTAGTAATTTGGTTAAAGAGATTTTTATCCTCTTATTAATTTAACACATATCATATATATATATATATATATATATATATATATATATATATATATATATATATATATATATATATATATATATATATATATATATATATATATATATATATATATATATATATATATATATATATATATATATATATATATATATATATATATATATATATATATATATATATATATATATATATATATACATATATATATATATATATATATATATATATATATATATATATATATATATATATATATATATATATATATATATATATATATATATATATATATATATATATATATATATATATATATATATATATATATATATATATATATATATATATATATATATATATATATATATTCGTAGGGTTCCATTTGAATATCTTAAAACGGAAAGAAAATATATTTTCAATACTTCAGAGTGGGTTTATAA
>SEYY01024474.1:42500-45000 GCA_009176605.1 Armadillidium nasatum | reverse complement strand
TATATATATATATATATATATATATATTATATATATATATATATATATATATATATATATATATATATATATATATATATATATATATATATATATATATATATATATATATATATATATATATATATATATATATATATATATATATATATATATATATATATATATATATATATATATATATATATATATATATATATATATATATATATATATTATATATTGATGGAATATATTTAAGAATTCAAAAACTTATAGAATCAGCTTCAAAACTAAATAAGTTACCACAAAACAGACAAAAAGGATAAGTTTGAAAGTGAAGTAAAATCCTATGTTCAGATGTTTGACATTTGCACATAAAACTGTTATGATGAAAAACTGGAAAGAAGTCACATTAAATTCCAAATTAGAATACCTATTATTAAATGGGAATCCTTTGTACGTCAACAACAAATAAAATCTCAACTTGGGACAATTGATAAAGGGGTAATAGGTGCGAGAAGGAGGACGCCAAAAATTGGAGAGGTTAATATTGATTCTATTGGAAGTTTCGTTTGAGGTTGGGGTTGTAGTAGCAGTATCAGAGACGTAGAAATTTGTGGCTCTGGAAGAAGAGATATTGGAAATAGTTGAAAGTGGGAATGGTGAAAAATTTCTTCCAGAATTTGAACTTAGAGAAAATTCTCAGAATAGAATTATGTATAAGCATTTAGCGATAACAGCTGCCAGGATTCGTGTTAGCTTTATGGCCAATGCTGCTATAGCCAATAGAGCATTAAAGGATATGGGGATATTGAAAAAAGTAATAAATACATTGGATAGAAAAAAAGTTGAAAGAGAGAGGAAATGTATTGGCAAAAAGAATGCCGTCAGAATGAAATTAGAGAGTACAGAAATTGAATGCACCGGATTTGACGGCAGAAAAGATTAAGCAAAAAAGAAAAGATGGAAATGAATTTTAAGAACATTATGCTATTATAAAAGAACCAGATGATATTTACATGATCACGTTACACGAGATTCTTCCAAGGCCCGATGAAAAAATATTTCCTTAATTGATTCTAATAGTGAGATTTTTCTTTAAAGATATTCTTTGCGATGAGACTCCAGTTAACACTAAAGGAGTTGGTGGAGTTTTGAAACTGCTTGAAATATATTTGGAAAGACCTATACAGTAGTTAACTTGTCTTTTATATGCAAATGAACTTCCATTCAGACACATATTCGAGGCAATTGATGGACAAATAAGAGGACTGAAAATTTTTAAGGTTACCATTGGAAATAAAATTGAAGAAGATTCAAATAAGCTGGTGATAGTTAATTTTGAGCTTGTAAACTGCAATATGAAAAAATCCCCGAAGATATCGTTAAGCAAATTAGTAATGACCAAAAATATTTGTATAAAATGAGTTTTAGTATAAAATCAGGGAATTTATCGCCATCATTAGCCAAGAAATCTTTACGCCAGGTGGCTAACAAAAGCAAACAAGATCTTATGGTTATACGTTTACCCAAAACATCCAAGAAAGATTTTCAAAATCTAGTAAATATAATAATAAATGTAATAATGAAAGCTTACGCACCAGCTGGTGGTTTTGGATAAAATCACATTCAAACATTCAAAGGCAACTGATAGTGCTATAAGTATATATATTATGGTACCTATATGATACAGATATATATATATATACTATGGACATATATATATATGCTATGATATATGGAGCGTATATATATATATATATATATATACTATATACTTAGCTCATCATATATATATATATATATACTGGCAGTGTTAGAGGGCATAAAGATAAAGAGATAAGAGATTTAGGTGTTCAATAGAACTAATCAAGCATAGAGCAAGAAATTTCAATATTAAGAGTTATATATATAACTGTCTATATAAGCACTATTATATATTTAATGCGGATGATATATATATTAATATAGTTATTGATATAATTGGAAAAGGAAACATTCACTCAGCCACCTGTTTTAAAGGATTTAACAATTGACAAAATAAAATACTTTGTAAATGAGCCAATTAACACAATTTTGTTTCCATGCCAAAGACAGGGGGCAAAATATGCAGTAAGCAAGAAAACAGACCATGAAAAACATGAAAAACAGAACAGAACATGAAAACAGACATGAGTATACTTTGTATGTAATAGAATTCGACAACAAAAAACACTGTTCCCAATAACTTTTTAGATTTATAAAAAGGTAAATGTTAAGAAGTTCGCTCTTTTTTCTGTTTATTTTTTAAAATTTGCATGTTAAAAACTTACTCTTATATTTAATTATCATCGTTCCTAATGTGAATATATAAATATATATATATATAATCATCTTCCACCAGGAAGAACTTTCGTCCTGTCAGTGGGATCTTTCGAGGAAGATCCTTGGGTTTCAAGGCCCCACAGCGGATACCACCGGCTGGGCGGCTGGGTGGTATATATATATATATATATATATATATATATATATATATATA
>SEYY01024474.1:25000-35000 GCA_009176605.1 Armadillidium nasatum | reverse complement strand
TTCCAGAAGGGGTTTCATATTTCAACGCTGTATTTCTGCATCTTATGCCTGACAAAATCAAACGAATAAATTCTATATTGTGGACTTGTTCTATTTTTTATTGTTTAAATATTACATTTAGTAAAATATGTTGTTTGAATATTTAAAATAGAAAATAATTTAAAGGTTTAAATGCAAGTTTTTGTATTGAGAAAAATATTTTAAATTGGATTCACAACAAGTCTGGAAAAAAATCTTGTAGTTGCTATTATGAGTGAAATGATTTCTGAACATAGTACAGAAAAGCCCTTTTTGTTCTGGTTTAAAGACATGCAAGACTTGAAACAATTTACCACTGGATCCTGGCCAGAGAGACGACCTTATTAACAATCAAACAAATGTGGTTTGTATTAAGAATAAATGTATTAAACTCCTATATTGAAAATACTAATATTTGCACTAAAATTCCAATGAAATGGAATTTTACATTCTTTGAAAAAACTAGTCCAATTGGCACCTTTTAGGGCTTACCACGCTGTTACATATTTAGTGTCTACTGGACATATCATTCGGAAAAACCTTTTTCAGACTCTCCTCCCCCCCAAGAAAAAAAACTATAAAAAATGTTAACGACTTTATAGTTCCAAACAAAAGCATACAATGTCTTTTGAAAGAAGCGAGAACTCCTTGATTTACTTCTCCATTTATTACCAGATACCCCCATTAATATGAATCTCATTTGAGAGGTTCGATATACCATCCTATTCCGAAATTCTAAAAACTAATCCACTAGACCAGAACGAAGCATCTCACAAACTACTTAAACTTAAAATATCCTATGTCTTCAAAAGTTTTTCTTAAGACTTTAATTCAATTTTATTTCATTTTTAAAAAAATATTATTCAAAACAAAACACCAACTCATAATTTTAAAATTGCATTAACTTCATCAAATAAGCTACTAAATATAAAATCACTTAAGGGATGGAAAATATGACAAGGATAGGTTGATTCTCAATTCCCACACGAGGTCGTTCGAACATAAAGAAGTCCTCTTTGTTTTCTCCTAAGTGAATTTTAATTACCTATATTATATATATATATATATATATATATATATATATATATATATATATATATATATATATATATATATATATATATATATATATATATATATATATATATATATATATATATATATATATATATATATATATATATATATATATATATATATATATATATATATATATATATATATATATATATATATATATATATATATATATATATATATATATATATATATATATATATATATATATATATATATATATATATATATATATATATATATATATATATATATATATATATATATATATATATATATATATATATATATATATATATATATATATATATATATATATATATATATATATATATATATATATATATATATATATTATATATATATATATATATATATATATATATATATATATATATATATATATATATATATATATATATATATATATATATATATATATATATATATATATATATATATATATATATATATATATATATATATATATATATATATATATATATATATATATATATATATATATATATATATATATATATATATATATATATATATATATATATATATATATATATATATATATATATATATATATATATATATATATATATAATATATATAATATATATATATATATAATATATATATATATATATATATATATATATATATATATATATATATATATATATATATATATATATATATATATATATATATATATATATATATATATATATATATATATTATATAAATTATAAATAAAAAATAAAAAAAAAAAAAAAAAAAAAAAAAAAAAAAAAAAAAAAAAAAAAAAAAAAAAAAAAAAAAAAAAAAAAAATTTTTTTTTATATTTATATATATATATATATCTGTGAGTTAATTGAAAGCTGCTTTTATTACAAATAAAATCTATTTTCATTGTCACATAATCAAAACTGAAAGATTTTATGAGCAGCAGTATATATATATATATATATATATATATATATATATATATATATATATATATATATATATATATATATATATATATATATATATATATATATATATATATATATATATATATATATATATATATATATATATATATATATATATATATATATATATATATATATATATATATATTATATATATATATATATATATATATATATATATATATATATATATATATATATATATAATAAAATAAAAAAAAAAAAAAAAAAAAAAAAAAAAAAAAAAAAAAAAAAAAAAAAAAAAAAAAAAAAAAAAAATATATAATATAATAATAAATATATATATTATATATATATATATATATATATATATATATATATATATATATATATATATATATATATATATATATATATATATATATATATATATATATATATATATATATATATATATATATATATATATATATATATATATATATATATATATATACAAATGGAAGAAACCATGCAATGAAGTAAAGGAGCAGAATTGGTAAGTCAATAAGTCTTAGAATGGGAAAAGAAATGAATGAAAATAAGAGAAAAAGTGTGTCATACAAGGTCTCCCCAAATGAGAAAGCATTGCGACTAAAGTTCATTGGTGCAGTTTCCTTCGAAATATCGATATAAACAAAACGATGCTATAGAATATAGATTGAAGGCTAGTGAAATATTGGAAAGAGTTCATATTGGTGCTTAAATAAGATAAATATTACTAGGTCAATCATTCAACAAGGAAAAGGTTAGATGAAGTTACAAATTTACTACGTATTTGAATATTATTACTGGAATCATATAATGATAATAATACTAATTCAATGAACTGAAGTGATGTTGTAAAGGTGCCTCAGAATCCATAATCTATAGAAGTTTGCTTAGATACACTGTACAAATGTGTATCAACAAATATATTAGGAATGTATCACAGCAAATTTTTTTTCAGTCATTTTCTTATTATAAGAAAATAAACTGTGAAGCAGTTTATGTATATATAAGAATATTAGAAGTAGATGTACAAAACTTCAATTCCCAGGAATTATAGGGGTATTTTCTACAGTGCAAAGAATCAATGTAATCATACCTTGATATTGCTAGGAAAATAGTCTGAAGATAATAATTAATAAAGAAACAGTAAGATTTCTTTTTACGAGTGTATATGTATGTTTTCTAGAATGTTATAGTTACGTTGAAGATTGCTATAAGAAGATAGATGACGAAACTGGATTTGACGTAAATACGAAAAACTTTCTCTGTTACAATTAGATTAGTAATACCGTTACTATATATATATATATATATATATATATATATATATATATATATATATATATATATATATATATATATATATATATATATATATATATATATATATATATATCCCAATATATAAGATGCGCATAATCCTGTAACATGAAAAGTTTCAAAGAGTCAGAAAGAAGAGAAAAGCTTTTCACAGTTAGTGATCCTTGGGGGAGCGTTTATATAATGATCTGAAACACGATTAAAAGAAATAAGAAGTTTCTAAATCTTTCTCATGACGATAGATCCGATAGCTTTAGAGAAAACTGAAATTAAAGGATGTAAAGTATGAAATTCCAATTAGATGATTTTATGCGAGTCTCATTATTATGTACAAATTTACAATTCAGAGAGGATTGGAATGTATTTAGAAGTTGATAGAGAATGATGAAATAGTTTACCCTGGAAAGAATAAGAACATGTTTTGAAAACCGATAGGAAGAATACCGTCAGGACACCAAGACTGAAAATTACTTCTGCTATGTAAAGACAGGAATTAAATCTTTAGATGAAATTGCTGTAACTATTATAATTTAGCTAGAGAACGGAAAAAGATGAACAGGAAAGTAGAGTTGGAAGAAAAAGACTGAGAGAAGGGTTCTGCTTTAGTAGAAAGTGAGATAGGAATGTAAATGTAAGAAGAAATTAAAGGAGAAAAAGAGGTGAAGAAAAGTTGTTTAGACTTTTATCAATGTAACTATAAAAACTGAAAAAAAGAAGAACAAGAAGTTATTGTATTTCCTATGGAGAAACTTTTAGTTCTGTAGAGGATCGATTTCACACTAATTTTGAGATGAAATAACATGGCATGAGCTTCAGGTGTTTGGAAAGGAAAGAAATTCCTGACGGATTGCTCTTGTGTAAGTAAAATTACTAAAATAAAGTTATCTACTATTTAATGCATTAAAATAAAAAGGAAAGAATTGGCATTATAGAACTTCAAGTCAGATAAAATTATCATTATTTTGAGGGACCCTTCTAGCACACGATTTATTATGTCAAGGAAAATAAAAGATAGTTACCTCAAAAACCACAAATGTCTCCTTGAAGAGGGACTTGATTGTTCTAATAAAATTTTGAAGAAAATGGTTATAATCCGGAATTTATAAGATGTAGAAGAAACTTAAAATATCACTGGTTACCAGCCAGGATTATTTTTAAATATTGAGAAAGGTTCTGTTTGTTAAGAACACTGAAATCAAAGAGCAAGCGAAGATTGAATGCGTTCCGATTCCGTTCAGAAGATGGTGGATGAGCGAAACTACTTCAGACACGTGACTCATGCATCAAACATCGAAGTTCTAGATTCACGTAGAGAGCTGGCTGCAAATGAGGCTATGTAAAAAAGTGCCTCAGAACAACTACTTCAGATACTTGATTCACATTACATTCAATAATACAATGAAATTTGATATCTTTGAACAGAGCAAACTTCAAATGCGGATGTATAAAAAAAGAAAAATAAAAAAACTTCCTCAGGGTGCCTCAGTACATCTAACCTTTGGGTTGTTATAGTTCGAAAACTACAGTAAATCCTAAAATCATCGATTCGGTGACAAATAGCGCAAGAAGGGTAAATTATTAACAAGTGAATGGTCTAAAGGTTTTGCTCGAGAGATGAAATAAACACTTTTATGTCTGATGATAGTATAACTATTCTCTCCTCACATTACACAAGTTCTTATTATTTTTGGGAATATGTAAATCGTAGAGAAAGCGTAAAACGTTTTAATTTTTTTTTTTAATATACAGTATATATATAGTGAATAAAGTTAGAAGATAAATAAATAGCAGAGATGAATTCATTGGTAGAAAATATTGATAAATTTCAAGTTATAAGCTCTAAAATAAACGACATCACTTGGAATACATTCACACATTCTTCTTTAGATTAGGATTAAAGATAGGAGAAACAATAAGGAACAAGGGTTTGGTTTGTTGACCGAGTGCTCAGACTAATGAGTTTTTTTAAGTATAGAAGGTAAAGAGAAGTGATGCTCAGATGAATAGATATTTTAAATAATATCTGAATGATCAGTATTAATGAAAACAAGGAAGGTCAAGAACCAGAATGAATCTTTGTTTAATCCCTAATATTAACAATTAGATGAAAGGAAAATGAAAGTATGCAACTTTTAAGAACCTCTTTCTGGAGGAGTAAACTATGTAAAAGCAAGAAAAGCAAAGTTTGTATTGAATAAAGACCGCGCAAAGATTAATCAATTTTTACGTACATGAAAATCAGCAGAAACTACAAGCATGTAATGTGAAGAGCATGTTGTAAATTTTTTCAGGAAATGTGAGATGGAAGATTCTTATGGTCGCAGGCAAGAAGTAATTACAGCCCTTCTTAACGCTGGGTAGGTTCGGAAGGTAGTATTACATCTCTCGAGCAGTACCTATATTCAGTTGTAAATATATATATATATATATATATATATATATATATATATATATATATATATATATATATATATATATATATATATATATATATATATATATATATATATATATATATATATATATATATATATATATATATATATATATATATATATATATATATATATATATATATATATATATATATATATATATTATATATATATATATATATATATATATATATATATATATATATATATATATATATATATATATATATATATATATATATATATATATATATATATATATATATATATATATATATATATATATATTATATATATATATATATATATATATATATATATATATATATATTATATATATATATATATATATATATATATATATATATATATTGAGCATACATCTAGTGCCAAGAAATGATAAGGCATTATTACCACACTTATTTTTTATTTTGGCAACAAAAGATAAAATTGGAATCTATTTTCTTTCTCCGTCATTATTTTACATTTTTGTCACATATGGATATATATATATATATATATATATATATATATATATATATATATATATATATATATATATATTATATATATATATATATATATATATATATATAGATATGTATATATACATGATAATTTTCTGACTAAACAAGCTTAAAAGAGATGGGAGCTCTGAGGCGCTTTCAAAACTGTATATGGAAATTGTTCGCTCTTGTATGGAGTATGCATTTCGTATCTGAGGTGGATCTACACACTCTTCATTTCATGATAAGGTGGAGTCTAGAGCTTTTCTACTAGTCAACTCTCCTGCTCATGACTTTCCCCAATTTCTCTCTAGACCGTTGATCTATAGTATCACTTACCTTATACATATCGGTATAGCAATAGACACTGTTCTTCTGAACACCCTAGTCAATTGTTTTCTATTTTGTAAAGAATACATGTGAGTCTTCATTGAACAATGTCTCATTCGTCATACTTCTAACTCTCTAACCCTTATCGAATTCATTTTCCACCAACCCCGTTGTTTGGATTGGAAGTACAGTATTAAAAAAGAAATGAAAAGTAACAGTAGAAAGAAATAAGAGAAGACTAACAATTGCAGGAGTTTCAGATTCGTGAATGAGCAAAGATTTGTAAGGAATGTAAAGCTTGCAATTTAAAACACATTTGTAATAATGATCGAAACAAAATAAATCAACGAAATTGCAGATGAAATAAGTTCAAATTAATATTTTTTTCAAATTAAAAGTTGCATTACAATTTTAATTAACTAATTTAGTAATTAATTATTTTGGTAATTTTTGAAGTAAAAAATAAAATAAAAAAATGTTTGGCTAAGGTTTGATTTTGGAGACTTCCAACTTCTTTTTAAATCTTTGCAGAAAATGTCTGCATCCAACATCATCATGCAAGCATGAAAGATACTCTGATATAATATATAATATATATATATATATATATATATATATATATATATATATATATATATATATATATATATATATATATATATATATATATATATATATATATATATATATATATATATATATATATATATATATATATATATATATATATATATATATATATATATATATATATATATATATATATATATATATATATATATATATATATATATATATATATATATATATATATATATATATCAGAGGTGGGCGCGCAAATTTTAAAATTTAGAGCGCAAACGCAAAAGCGCAAATTTGAAAAAACTTAATCCTCAAATGCAAAAGCGCACATTTTTTCAAAAATTTAGTCCGCAAATGCAAAAGCGCACATGTCCGCAAATAAAAAAAATTTTTTAAAGCGCAAATTTTGGAGCAAAAAAAAAAAAAAAAAAAAAAATAGAGCGCTAGGATGTAAAATGAATTTTTTTTAAATTTTATTTCAAAGATGCAAATATATAACAAAAAATGAGAAAGAAATTATTATTATTTATTCAGAGATCTATGATCTCTTCCTCCTCGTAGCTCTCCTCTTGCATTCTGAAAAGGGTCATATTCCCTTTCATGAAAATAAATTTTTCAAAATTGCTGAATGCCATGGCTGCCCTCTTTGGTCTTAGAATGTCAGAGCCTTGACTAAACAACCTCTCCACGGCCGCTGTGCTGGGTAATTGGGGTATTGATACTTCATAAACAAGTCCACCCAGACCTCTTGGTATTCACATGGAAAAAGGTTCCTAGTGAGAGGGGTATTGTGGTGAACATTTACTGCATCCCAGCTATCCAAGGTTTGTCACAACTTCTCCTCCAGAGGTGTCTACTGGATATATGGGGCCTTTAGTTTCTGAAATATTTAGAAATGGTATCAAGAACTCAAATCTTTTTAAGTTTCATTTGAACATTATGTCAGTGTATTATATATAATATAATATATATATATATATATATATATATATATATATATATATATATATTATATATATATATATATATATATATATATATATATATATATATATATATATATATATATATATATATATATATATATATATATATATATATTATATATATATATATATATATATATATATATATATATATATATATATATATATATATATATATATATATATATATATATATATATATATATATATATATATATATATATATATATATATATATATATATATATATATATATATATATATATATATATATATATATAATATATATATATATATATATATATATATATATATATATATAAATATATATATATATATATATATATATATATATATATATATATATATATATATATATATATATATATATATATATATATATATATATATATATATATATATATATATATATATATATATATATAATAGTACAAGAGATGCTTAAAGTTTGTTCTAAATTATAAAAATAGCTCACCTTTAAATGGGTCCATTTCAGATTCATCCCATCACCTTCAGTGCCTTGATATGGAGGAGTAAAATTCGATGCAATATTAGACTTTATTTCCTCCAATATCCTCGTCTTGACAGCTGGATACTTCCCCTCATTTAACCTATTAAAAAAAAGTATTAAAATTTGGCTGATTAAATAAGAAACTAAAATATAAGCCCAAAATTGTTTTTTTAAGAAAAAAGACAAAACGCAAATTGGTAAGCGCTAATTTCAAAAAAATTCCGCAGAAGCGAAAAAATTTTATTTAAAGCGCAAATTTGCGCTTTTGCGCTCTTAAAAAAGTTGTTAAGCGCAAAATGCAAAAGCGCACATTTTCGAATTTTCGCGCAAAGCTCAAAAGCGCAAATTTTTCCTTAAAGCGAAAATTGCGCTTTTGCGCTTTCATTTGCGCTTATGCCCACCTCTGATATATATATATATATATATATATATATATATATATATATATATATATATATATATATATATATATATATATATATATATATATATATATAATATATATATATATATATATATTATATGTATGTATGTATGTATGTATGTATGTATGTATGTATATATATATATAATATATATATATATATATATATATATATATATATATATATATATATATATATATATATATATATTATATATATATATATATATATATATATATATATATATATATATATATATATATATATAAAGAAAACAAAATTTATTTTTTCCATTTTGCGATATTTTCAATAAATTTTTTATAGAATTGAATGTAATGGAAGATTACTCGAAATATATTAAATTTATAAATTTTTTTTCTGCAAAAAAGAGTTGCATTAATAGAAGGACAGAATTGACGTAGCAATCAACAATAAGTTAGTTTGATTTTTTAGAGGATTTGAATTAAGACATGAAAGAATGAATATAGTAAACAGGATTAAAAAAATAGACATGGAAAGTGGAAGAGGTGAAAATGTAAAGAGAGTGAAAATTAATATTAGGAAGAAAAATTGAGTTTGGAACTGAGTAAGTGAGTGATTAGGTGTGAGTGTTGGTGTCATGAGGGTATTAGTGAGGGGTTGAGTATGAATGTGGTGTAGATTGTGGATTTGTATGAGAGTGCGAGTGTAGGTGTGTATGTAGCTGGGTGTGGATATAGATGTGGACTTCGTTGCATACATGTGTGTGTAAATGGGGACGTGAGTGTAAATATTAGTGTTGGTGTAAGTGTATTGAAATGGAAAAACG
>SEYY01024474.1:2500-10000 GCA_009176605.1 Armadillidium nasatum | reverse complement strand
TTTTTTCTCTCTCATAAAAGGAAATAAACTTGTTATAGCCAAATTTTTTTTTTTGAAAAATATTTTCCAAACTTAAGCCATTATCTTGTGTCCTTAATAAAAGTGATAAAAACAAATCCTAGTCTTTTCAATTTCTTGTTTATTTGAAGACATGTTTCTTTCCAAGTTATTTCATAAATTTATTTAAATAAACGCCAGCAACAAGCATCTGATTGGTCCATTTCTACTAATGTAGATGAAAAAATTATGTACAATAATTAACATTACTAGACTTAAAATTCCTCTTTCGCTTCTTTCTCTTCCTCACAAGGACTCCTATTTTCTTTAGAAATGCTCTTTATATGATGACGTCCGAACTTGAAGATTTAATCAACTCAGTTTCTACTTATCAGTTTAATGCCTTGAAAATGCTCGCCTCGAATTGCATTTTCGAACGAAAAAATTCCTTCTCCGCCTTCTAATGTTTCATATCTTACCATCCACCAGTTACATTTTTGCAGAAGATATACAGACATAGGTTTAATTTCTGTAATAAGGATTCCTATACATTCCAATGGAACACTGATGGAAAAATAGTATACTTGTTTGTCCCGCATTCTCTCTCTGCTGTCGGTGTTTTCTTTATTTTTCCGCTTTCAATGCTGCTATGTAATTATATGCACACAACCCAATCCTTTTTTGTTCTAAGGTTTTAATCAATAGTGCTAACAAACTGAGTAGGTTTCAGTAAGTTAAAACCAACTGTGTTTGTCAGAACTGTTGATTAAAACCATAGTGCACATGAGGGTTGAATTGTTTGCATAGAGAAAAAAAGATAATTGTATAGGAAATTATAGATATTAGAGAAAAATTATATATATATATATATATATAATATATATATATATATATATAATATATATATATATATATATATATATATATATATATATATATATATATATATATATATATATATATATATATATATATATATATATATATATATATATATATATATATATATATATATATATATATATATATATATATATATATATATATATATATATATATATATATATATATATATATAATATATATATATATATATATATATATATATATATATATATATATATATATATATAAATCCCTACAACATAAGAAAAAATTTCAACATTTGACAAAATAATTTCTTCAACTTGAAGAAAAAAAAAGCAGGTAATCACATTTTCTGAAGAAAAATAAATCATCTGCTTAGGAAAATAAAGTCATCACTTGAAGATAAATCTTTTTCAAATTTTTAAGTAATTTTCACATTCTGAAGCATAAAATCTCATCTATTGAAGAAAATTTGGAAGAAGTTATTATGTTTGTCACAAAAGTTACTCTCAGATGAAATAAATTTTTTTTCAGAGATGAAATTTTGATTTTCTGTGTAGTCAAGTTTTGATAAATCAATTACATTTAATCAATTAAAGGAAATAAAACAAAATCATATATATATATATATATATATATATATATATATATATATATATATATATATATATATATATATATATATATATATATATATATATATATATATATATATATATATATATATATATATATATATATATATATCCTAGAAAAGTTTCTCTCCTCGAATAGGGCAATGCCCGTGAGATGTGAACTTTTTTTTTTAATTATATTTTTGTTATTATATATTTTTAATTATATATATATATATAATTATATATTTTTATATATTTATATATATATATATATATATATATATATATATATATATATATATATATATATATATATATATTATATTTTTTTATTTTTTTTTAATTTTTAAAATAAATTAATATATTTTGAATGATATATAAATTAAATAAATAAAGAAAGTTTATACAATAGAATCCAACCAAATTACTAAATTAATAACTTTGCAAGTAAATCGACTATTAATTAATTTCTTTAAGCTTTTAAATTTCTTTTTATCAAAATCATAATTCTTTTTAATTATTATTATTATTTTTATTTTTATTTCTTTTATTTATTACTTTCCTGACTATCCTTTCCTTTATTTTTTTTAAGGTGGACGATCTAATCAAGTTCAATTGAAAATTAACTTGAAACAAAAACTTTAGTAATTACTTTTTTTTTTTTTTTTTTTTTTTTTTTTTTTTTTTTTTTTTTTTTTTTTTTTTTTTTTTTTTTTGCAAAACTTACATTTTTCTTCAGGCTTTTTGAGCTAAAAAAAATAGCTAAAACCGACAAGAAGTTGCTAAAAAGAGAAAGGCAGAAAATATATAGTAATGGATTTAAGGCATTAGCTATTAAGTTGAAAATGAAATCTTGACTTTGTTAAGTTAAAAATCCTTTCTGAAAAAAAAAAAATCTTCTTCGTTCAATAAAACGAACTAATTTTATTTCTCTAATCTCATTTTAAAGGTCAAGAAACGTCCAAAGGATTGAGATTAATGAGATTTGGATAGGTCTCAAAATTTGTTCATTACCGAGCAAAAAGAATTTTGTTAAGACTAGACAAAAAATTTTGAAACATTTTTCAATTATTAAATGTTTTGGATTTCTTGAGAGAATTATCATGCACACGCACACGCAAACGCACACGCACACGCACAATCACACGCACACACTCATGCATAAGCACAAGCGCACATAATCACACGCACATTCCCACGCACAATCACATGCACACATTCATGCATAAGCACACGCACACGCACACGCACACGCACACGCACACGCACACGCACACGCACAAGCACAAACTCCACATATTGTCTTATAATAATGATGCAAAATCGTAGATGAGGAATAGCTTTTATTTGTATGGTATATGGTTAGCCTTTGACCTAAATACTGCAAATAGGTTGTATACAGTGTTTATAATTCCAGTATCCTATACATTAATACAAATACTTAAATGTTCACGAACATAAATTATATATAAACAGGAATACACCAATCTTAAATTCATTCAAATGTTTCAAGGTTGAATGCAAAGTTCATTATATCAGATGATGCTTAACAGCTTAAATAAATGAATCAGAATTTAATTACCTTGACATGGCTTTGCAATGCTCACTTCCAGTGATTCTGTTTAATAAAAACTTCATTTTAAATTCATTTTTTAGAAGCAGTGTTCAACAACTCATAATTATGTTCCTTTAACAGTTAAACTTCATCACTCTCCTAACATTTTCCTTCCTTTGTTTGTCTATCTGAATTCACAATTTTTTTCCTGTTTCTCTTTCTCCATCATGGTCTTTCTTTCTCACTCATACTCTATTTGAATATTTCCCTTTGACTGTCTGTCTCTCTATCTATCTATCTATCTATCTATCTATCTATCTATCTATCTCTACCTCTAACAGATATATATATATATATATATATATATATATATAATATATATATATATATATATATATATATATATATATATATATATATATATATATATATATATATATATATATATATATATATATATATATATATATATATATTATATAATACTCTCTCTCTCTCTCTCCTCTCTCTCTCTCTCTCTCTCTCTCTCTCTCTCTCTCTCTCTCTCTCTCTCTCTCTCTCTCTCTCTCTCTCTCTCTCTCTCTCTCTCTCTCTCTCTCTCTCTCTCTCTCTATATCATTCATTCATTTTATCTTTGCTCTTACAATCGCTTTGTTTTATTTCATGATAAAATCAGTCTGAAATAATCAGAAATTGTAATAAAAAGTAATGCATAAATTGATTCTAATTTCAATGTTTCTTATTTAGCAGATAACTTTATTTAATAATAAGAGTTATTTTCATTGCCGTTTATTTTTCTTTCAGTTTCTCTTATTCTACTTGATATTTACCTAACATGTTTTAAATTTTAACTCTTACAAGTTCATTTATCTATCCATCTAATTATATTACCTATCTATATTTCTATATAATTAACTCGCTTTATTATATATATATATATATATATATATATATATATATATATATATATAATATATATATATATATATATATATATATATATATATATATATATATTATATATATATATATATATATATATATATATATATATATATATATATATATATATATATATATATATATATATATATATATATATATATATATATATATATATATATATATATATATATATATATATATATATATATATATATATAGAGAGAGAGAGAGAGAGAGAGAGAGAGAGGTTTTGAAACCATTGACAACAGCGTCGCCGTTAGACAATGTACAGGTTGTTTTACTACTGAGCCACGCCGCCTTCACAAAAGAGAGGGCATAGTAGAACGGTTTTCAAGCTCTTCCGATTCGAATCACTGTAGCAACTCGGTACCTATTTGAATCTATAGGAGGGTGCTTATGAACCGATACTGGGGCTCTTATGGCATTCTAATGTGTGCTTCTGGGTTGCAGGAGCAAAAAACCAAAGTCAAGCAACGGTAACATGTTCACAACAGTTGTTGCAACGAAATTAGCAATATAAGACAGAAACATTTTCCACACTCGAAGATCAAAATCATTGAAAAAAGCGTCGGTGTTAGACACTATGCAGAATATAGACAATATAAACAATATACAGAAGGCTCTACCACCAAGCCACGACACATCCCTAAAAATCGGCGTGGCTCGGTGGTAGAGCCTTCTGTACATTGTCTATATTTGCTATATTCTGTATGGTGTCTAACGGCGACGCTGTTTTCAATGGTTTTGAATCCTCGGCGTGCGGAAAATTTTTCTCTGTCTTATATAGGAAATTTCGTAGCGACAGTTGTTGTGAACATGTTGCCATTGCTTGACTTTGGTTGGTTGCTCCTGCAACAACACAGAAGCACAGCAGAATCCCATAGTAGCCCCGGTATGAGTTCCAAGTACCCTCCTATGGATATATATATATATATATATATATATATATATATATATATATATATATATATATATATATATATATATATATATATATATATATATATATATATAAAGGAAGGACATGTCTACATACAAAGCACAATTCATGTAAAGATCTATGAGTTTAGGAAAGCAATAAAAAGCAATATAAAATTGATATATGACAATAATGTAAACCGGCCAAGACAATGATCATTGCAGCAGTCATACAAGGTAAAACACAACCTAAAATGTGCCTTATATATATATATATATATATATATATATATATATATATATATATATATATATATATATATATATAATATATATATATATATATATAGATCCTTCTCACCTTCTCAGAGGGTCTCTAGTGTACCCTCGTCCCACATGGGAGTGTCTATGCTCCCACTTCTCCTTCCCCCAACTCCCTTCTCACATTCCTACAAATTTACAAGCACTTACTCCTACATTACCTTTAAAATAACAACAAAAATGGCGAAACATAGAACTGCCTCGGAGATGCTACGAGGGGCGGCATCCAAAGAATGCCCCTCATCCACTCCTTCCCCCATCACCACTTGGGAGTTGGTGGCCTCCGGTGATGGGGTTGGTGCCACCAAGACCTCTTTGCCGACTTGCCCTAGTGCACGATCTTCCTTTTTCATTAACTTCTGCAACATTCGTGGTCTCTTTACTAATTTCCACTTTGTCGAACATCACCTCTCTTCTTCTAGACCTCATCTCTTATTCTTAACCGAAACTCAGGTGTTTGAGTGCTCTGACAGCAAGCCCTACTCTGTTTCCTCCTACTGTCTCTATCCTCAATTTTCAGCCAAAGGCGGATGTTGCGCTTATGTGCGCAACGATGTTGTCTGTTCTCATGTCTCTAATTTGGAGTCTTCTGAATTCTCTACTTTATGGCTTAAACTTTCTTGCAACTCTACAACTAAATTTATTTGTTCTGTCTACTTATCTCCTAACTCTACTGACTATCCAAAATTCTTCGACTATCTTAACTCCAAAATAGAACACATTCTTTCTTCTTCTCCTTTCTCCGAAATCATCATATTAAGGTGATTTCAATGTTCACCACCGCCAATGGCTTTCATCTAGTTCTCATGATCCAGCTGGTGAACTCGCCTTCCAATTTTCTATCAGAACAACCTTGAGCAGTTGGTGCATCCTCCTACCCGTATCCCTGATCGCCTTGGTGATGAACCCAACATACTTGATCTTTTTCTAACTTCTTATCCTTCTCCTTATACTGTTAAACTCTTTCCTCCTCTGGGTTCATCCGATCACCTTCTTATCTCTGTATCTTGTCCTGTCTCTTCAAGTCTTCCGCAAGAACGGCCCCCGTCTTCGGCGAGGAGACGTTTCTGGCATTTCGGTGCCACTAACTGGTCTGACTTGCGGTTGTACTTCTCTGATTTTCCATGGAATGATTACTGTTTCCGTGGGAGGGGTCCCTCGGAGTGTGCAGAGCGCATAACAGAGGTGATTCTCTCTGGCATGGAGGCGTACATTCCATACTCTTTCCCTTCTACTAAACCTAACAAACCTTGGTTTAACTCTGCTTGTTCTCGTGCTATCCGCCGCAGGATGCTGCCTTCAGGGATTACCGTCGTCTTCAAACTCCTCAAACTCATGCAACTTTATTTCATCCCGGAATCGTGCAAAATCTATCCTTCGTAACACTAAAAACTCCTTTCTCCGTAGAAAATGCAATAATCTTTCTGGTTCTACTTCCTCACGCCCTTTCTGGCATTTTGCAAAAAATGTCAACTCTAACTTTGCTTCTTCCTCTTTCCCTCCTCTAGTATCTTCTGACGGTACAACTGCCGTTTTGCCTTCTTCTAAAGCTGAACTCTTCGTTCAAACTTTTGCTTCTAATTCAACCTTAGACGATTCCGGAGCTGTTCCTTCTCCTTCAACCCCCTCCAACTCATTTATGCCTAAATTGTAATTTCTTCTAAAGATGTCATTTCTGCTCTCTCTGAGCTTAACACTAAGAAGGCGTACGGTCCTGACGGTATCCCTCCTGTGGTTCTCAAAACTTGTGCTTCCGAGCTTGCACCCTGCCTTGGTAAACTTTTTCGTCTATGTCTTTCTACTTCAACCTTCCCTTCTTGCTGGAAACGTGCGCTCATTCAGCCTGTGCCGAAGAAGGGGGACCCCTCTCAACCCTCTAACTATCGTCCCATTTCTTTAACCTCCGTTCTTTCTAAAGTTTTCGAATCTATCCTTAACAGGAAGATTTGGAAACATCTCAATTCTTCTAATCTTATCTCTGATCGCCAGTATGGCTTTCGTAAAAACGCTCTACTGGTGATCTTCTTTCCCTTCTCTCTGACTCTTGGTCCTCCGCTCTTCGGCATTTCGGTGAATCTTTTGCTGTGGCGCTAGACATATCGAAAGCTTTCGATAGAGTCTGGCACAAAGCTTTGATTTCCAAACTTCCCTCTTTCGGAATCTATCCTTCTCTCTGTGACCTTCTCTCTGATTTCCTTTCCGGTCGTTCTATAGCAGCTGTTGTAGACGGCCACCGTTCTTCCTTTAAATCTATTAATA
>SEYY01024473.1:0-10524 GCA_009176605.1 Armadillidium nasatum | reverse complement strand
CTAGTCGCAGATGATGATGATGATGATGATGATATCAGCTCCAGTTTCTTTTTTCTTTTTTTAAATAATAATTACTAGGAAAGAAGAGTTTTAAAATTCAGAAAGATCAAAAACGAAAAGGATCTTCCCAACATTGGACTTGATCAAATTCCTCAAAGGTCATTCAAAGCAAAATAACGAGCAAATATTCTTCTGCCCATGTTACAAACCTGTTCAAGTGTAATTCCAACATCTTTGTTGTTCTTCGAAAGCAAAACTCCGCAGCAGGAACATTTTAATGCATTGGCTGAACATATGGCTGTCCTAGGGGGTGTGGCGAAGGAAGTAGGGATTTGATTCAACGTCGGCACTACAGCCTCTTCAAGTTTCCCCTTCTGCAAAAAGAAGAGAGAGAGAGAGAGAGGTAGGATTTAAAAGTCCCAAAGAAGAAGTGATTCAAATTAAATAAAAGCACAGAATTAGATTCAGTTAAATATGATCCACTGTACATTCCGCAAAGCAAATCTTACAATTTTAACTCTTCAAATATTTAATGTACAATTTTGAAGCTGGTTTTAGATTCCCAAAATATGTTGATTCAGCAATTATTGGTCCAGAGTCCTGGTTAAAAAACTGACTAAAACATTTAAAAAAAAAAAAAAAAAAAAAAAAAAAAAAAAAAAAAAAAAAAAAAAAAAAAAAAAAAAAAAAAAAAAAAAAAAAAAAAAAAAAAAAAAAAAAAAAAAAAAAAATTCAAAAAAAAAAAAAAAAAAAAAAAAAAAAAAAAAAAAAAAAAAAAAAAAAAAAAAAAAACACAAAAAAAAAAAAAAAAAAAAAACAAAAAAAACAAAAAACAAACATACAAACAAACAAAAAACACAAACAAACAAAATCAAACAAAGAAACCAACCTGGCAAATTGGACAAATAACATCGTCGTGCAGGAAAAGTTTCACCTTTGAGTCCAATTCTTTTGATTCGTGAAGGAAAAACTCGTTCATTCGCCATTCTTCTGTTTATCATAATAATAATAATAATAATAATATATATATATATATATATATATATATATATATATATATATATATATATATATATATATATATATATATATATATATATATATATATATATATATATATATATATATATATATATATATAGAGGTATCGAGATTCAATTTCCAGTTCAAAAGGGGTTTCCTGGGTTTTGGGGAATTAGGAAAAAAAAAAAACCCTACCCACCCCCCAAAAAAATTTAAAATAAAAAATAAAATTTGCAGCAGCAAGCATGTCGGCCTTTTACTTTACCTGATTTCTGGATTTGTCCATCTCTTGTGGAAATTGAAAAAAAAAAAAAAAAAAAAATCGGAAGGCATCTAAATTTGACTTTTAAGTTCTATTGAGATTGAACGTGTCGGCCATTTGCTTTTTTACGACATCCTCCATTTTACCAACTCTGCAATATATATATATATATATATATATATATATATATATATATATATATATATATATATATATATATATATATATATATATATATATATATATATATATATATATATATATATATATATATATATAATAATAATAATAATAATAATAATAATAATAATAATAATAATAATAATAATAATAATAATAATAATAATAATAATAATAATAATAAATTTTGGTCAGTGCGCATCGTACATAAAGAATTTAGATTTGATTTGCAAATTTTGTGGAATACATACCATTTACTTTTTCAAATGCCTTCTAATTGTTAAAACTTTGCATAAAATATGAATAATTTTAATTTCAATACAATAAATTAATGTTATTACAATCTTTTCTTTTATTTTAACACTGAAATCCAAATTGGAGAAAGCATCATCGCTTTTGTTTAGTAGTACTATATGCAGCTTCAAATCTCCCTCTGCGAGAGTTGCCAATTGTTTCAATATTAATTAAATTACTTGTTCGAAACTTTTCGTTTGATTTGTTTATTATCAAATTTAAATGAAAAAAATACTAATAAAATAAAAACCAAGAAAATAATAATAATTGCAATAATAGTAATAATAATAATAATACTAATAACAATATTTAGTAATAGTTTTTGGCCCAAAAAACTGCGATTTTAATTCATTGCAATGCAAGAGAAAACGGACGCAAATTTTCTAATTTTTTTTGCTAAAATATCAGCTGGTATGCAAGTGGCTTGTGTGTTTAATATGTACACACACACACACACACACGTATATATATATATATATATATATATATATATATATATATATATATATATATATATATATATATATATATATATATATATATATATATATATATATATATATATTTTTAAAAGATGGGTACATTGCATTCGAAAATGGAAGAAGGAAGGAAGTAGTAGTCCATACAAACAGACAGACAAAAAAAAAAAAAAAAAAAAAAAAAAAAAAAAAAAAAAAAAAAAAAGTAAAAAAAAGTAAAAAAAAGTAAAAAAGTAAAAAAAAGTAAAAAAAAGTTTTTTTTTAAGCTTCCAAAATGGCTTGAATAGGATGATAAAAGAAATTTGCATAAAATAAAAAAAAATAATAGCCGACACGACAGACAGGCAGGCAGGCAGTGTATTTTTACTATAAGCAAGCAAGTGTGAATGGAAATGGAGTAGTAGTAGTAGTAGTAGGGTTGTGAGATGCCGCCATAATTTTTTGTGGAGATCGGGTAAATATATTTTAAAGGAAGCAGTACCCGAAATGTTGGCCTTTGAATAGGCTGTGTGTCGTTGTCTCCTCCTCGTATGTATTATTCGTTCGAAGCGAAGCTCTCTCTCTCTCGAGAGAGGCGGCGCAGATGCCAAACGTAAACGTGTGGCGTTTAAGATTTTGTTTTTCAATATGATTTACTCTCTTTTTTTCATCACTGTGTAATATACAATGTAAATAAATATAAATAAAAAAGTAATAACAATAAATAATAAAACAAATAAGTATGAATGAAGCGGTAAAAGTGGAGACGTGGCACATGCAGCAGCAACAGCCATTGTGTTAGACTTTACATTAGATTTTTTTGATATTTGCTCTCAGCGTAATTGAAATAAATAAGTAAATAAATAAATAAATAAATAAATAAATTAGTAAATAAATAAATAAATAAACTAAATAAATAAATAAATAAATAAATAAAAAAAATAATAATGGAAGAACTAAATTTTTTCGATTGTGCTCCGAAGAGAGAAAGAAGCCAGTAGTAGACTCAAAACTTTTTGCATTCTCTCTCTCTCTCTCTCTCTCTCTTTAACAAAAACAGCAGCAGCACCAGTAGAAACAGCAGCAACAACAACAACAACAACAACAACAACAACAACAACAACAACAACAACAAAAACAAGAACAAGAAGTCTCCTTGCTGCCTGTGAAATAATTTTTTAAGACCTCTGCATTCTTTTCCGTTGAACATTTGCATAAGTGTTCCAGTTCTTATAACTTTCTTATCAATGGATACTTCGGCTTGATATTCTACCTATATAAGCATTTGGGCCTCCTGATTTCAAAAATATAATCCCTGTTCTTCTATCTATTACCGTTTTTTAGTTAATGGCCGAGAAACATACCAGGGTGACTTTACGTGTTTTTTTTGCCGAAGAAGGACAAATTTCAATTTTTTGGGGCCTACCCTTGCAGATAGTGCAACAACATAAGAGACCTTTCGAGTTTCAAATGACACGTACAATTCTCATATCAAATATTTTGGCTCTAGCTCAAATATTATAGAAATTGTAAGAAATTTCACATATCTGCTCTCGTATAATTTTAAAAAAGCATTGTTTGGAACTGCAATATCTTTTGAAAGGAAGCTTGTAGAAACATGAAACGTTCATATTCGGAATCAGCGTTACGGGAACTACTTTTAAGGCCAAACTTCAAAAAAAAAAAAAAAAAAAAAAAAAAAAAAAAATATATATATATATATATATATATATATATATATATATATATATATATATATATATATATATATATATATATATATATATATATATATATATATATATATATATATATATATGAGTGTGTGTGTGTGTGTGTGTGTGTGTGTGTGTGTGATGAGAGAGAGAAAGAAAGAAACACTTGGATCCTTTAAAAGGGCTTTGTCAAATTTTCAAAAATTGATTATTCCAATTTTTCACACGTTATAACTTTGTTAAAAATGGATAAATGGGCTCGATATTGTGCTTACATAAGCACTTTTGCCCCCTGATTCTAAAAATGTATTCGCCGTTCTTTTATCTATTACCGTTTTTCAGTTAAATGCCCACAAACATACCATATTGAGTTATACCCTTTTTTAAGAACCTGGCTTCCTACCAATGAGAAGTTTAAAGTTTGAGGGGCTATATCTCCTCAACGGTTCTAGATACAGGAACGACTTTAGAGTTTTCGAGTTTCAAATGACGCGTAGAATGTGGGTACCAAGTACTTTGGCTCTAGTTCAAGTATTTTTGACACTGTAAGAGGTCAAAAACCGGTTTTGACAACATTTTAAAAAAAATGCAATTTTTTTTTGGAGTGGGTGGGAAGGGCCATATCACTCTAAATGATAATAGTAACATAATAGAACGAATGTTTATTATAAAAATAGATAAAAACCCTTCTTAATACAATATTTAAATTAAAACATAATAATAATAATAATAAAGAATGTCACAACAAACATCAAATCAAAAATGACATCCAGTCACAAAATGAACACGTGACTAAAATGTTTGATGATCCACCATTCTCCTCGTCGATGACACTGAAGCCTAAGGTACAACTACTACTACAACCATTGTTGTGGTTATTGATGGTATCATGGAGGCACCTCCGAACCTGCAACAAAAATAAATATAAAAATAATCCAGTAATAAATAGGTATTTCAATAGGTATTTAAACTTTAAAATTATGATTAAAAATAAAAAAAAAGCAAGCTTTTTCGTGGGAGTTTCTCTATTATTCTATGACCCTCAAGGAGAGTCAAACACAGAAGAATTTCAACCACACAACCAACAAACACTATTATTAGTTAGTCGAGTCAATTGTGGTTCTCATTTCGTTTGAACTTTAGTTAGTACTAAAATATTTTGAGTTTTAGTATTCTGAACAAAGTTTTTCTTCTTATGTTGTATAAAATACAACAATTTTTAACTGTTGTAAATAGGAACCTTTCTCAATCTTGTGAGTTTTGAAAAGATTGATATGAAATCTGTTCCAATTCTCATGTGATCTCAACTACTGAAGAGGAGGTTCATGAGAATTGGAACAGATTTCATATCAATCTTTTCAAAACTCACAAGATTTGAGAAAAGTTTCTAATTTAAAACAGTTAAAATTCCAATTTCGAAGCAAGCAAACTTTTTTCATTCTAGTCGCAGATGATGATGATGATGATGATGATATCAGCTCCAGTTTCTTTTTTCTTTTTTTAAATAATAATTACTAGGAAAGAAGAGTTTTAAAAATTCAGATTCAGGATCTTCAAACCATGAACTTGAGATCTTGAAAAAAAAACAT
Source organism: Armadillidium nasatum (assembly GCA_009176605.1). Classification (NCBI taxonomy): domain Eukaryota; kingdom Metazoa; phylum Arthropoda; class Malacostraca; order Isopoda; family Armadillidiidae; genus Armadillidium; species Armadillidium nasatum. The sequence goes on along the minus strand of SEYY01024473.1, from coordinate 5,003 downwards.
ATAATATATATATATATATATATATATATATATATATATATATATATATATATATATATATATATATATATATATATATATATATATATATATATATATATATATATATAGGTATCGAGATTCAATTTCCAGTTCAAAAGGGGTTTCCTGGGTTTTGGGGAATTAGGAAAAAAAAAAACCCTACCCACCCCCCAAAAAAATTTAAAATAAAAAATAAAATTTGCAGCAGCAAGCATGTCGGCCTTTTACTTTACCTGATTTCTGGATTTGTCCATCTCTTGTGGAAATTGAAAAAAAAAAAAAAAAAAAAAATCGGAAGGCATCTAAATTTGACTTTTAAGTTCTATTGAGATTGAACGTGTCGGCCATTTGCTTTTTTACGACATCCTCCATTTTACCAACTCTGCATATATATATATATATATATATATATATATATATATATATATATATATATATATATATATATATATATATATATATATATATATATATATATATATATATATATATATATATATATATATATATAATAATAATAATAATAATAATAATAATAATAATAATAATAATAATAATAATAATAATAATAATAATAATAATAATAATAAATTTTGGTCAGTGCGCATCGTACATAAAGAATTTAGATTTGATTTGCAAATTTTGTGGAATACATACCATTTACTTTTTCAAATGCCTTCTAATTGTTAAAACTTTGCATAAAATATGAATAATTTTAATTTCAATACAATAAATTAATGTTATTACAATCTTTTCTTTTATTTTAACACTGAAATCCAAATTGGAGAAAGCATCATCGCTTTTGTTTAGTAGTACTATATGCAGCTTCAAATCTCCCTCTGCGAGAGTTGCCAATTGTTTCAATATTAATTAAATTACTTGTTCGAAACTTTTCGTTTGATTTGTTTATTATCAAATTTAAATGAAAAAAATACTAATAAAATAAAAACCAAGAAAATAATAATAATTGCAATAATAATAATAATAATAATACTAATAACAATATTTAGTAATAGTTTTTGGCCCAAAAAACTGCGATTTTAATTCATTGCAATGCAAGAGAAAACGGACGCAAATTTTCTAATTTTTTTTGCTAAAATATCAGCTGGTATGCAAGTGGCTTGTGTGTTTAATATGTACACAGACACACACACACACGATATATATATATATATATATATATATATATATATATATATATATATATATATATATATATATATATATATATATATATATATATATATATATATATATATTATTAAAAACAAAAAAAAAAAAAAAAAAAAAAAAAAAAAAAAAAAAAAAAAAAAAAAAAAAAAAAAAAAAAAAAAAAAAAAAAAAAAAAAAAAAAAAAAAAAAAAAAAAAAAAAAAAAAAAAAAAAGTAAAAAAGTAAAAAAAAGTAAAAAGTAAAAAAAAGTTTTTTTAAGCTTCCAAAATGGCTTGAATAGGATGATAAAAGAAATTTGCATAAAATAAAAAAAAATAATAGCCGACACGACAGACAGGCAGGCAGGCAGGCAGTGTATTTTTACTATAAGCAAGCAAGTGTGAATGGAAATGGAGTAGTAAGTAGTAGTAGTAGTAGGGTTGTGAGATGCCGCCATAATTTTTTGTGGAGATAGGGTAATAATAGTTTAAATGAAGCAGTACCCGGGATGTTGGTCTTTGAATAGGCTGTGTGTCGTTGTCTCCTCCTCGTATGTATTATTCGTTCGAAGCGAAGCTCTCTCTCTCTCGAGAGAGGCGGCGCAGATGCCAAACGTAAACGTGTGGCGTTTAAGATTTTGTTTTTCAATATGATTTACTCTCTTTTTTTCATCACTGTGTAATATACAATGTAAATAAATATAAATAAAAAAGTAATAACAATAAATAATAAAACAAATAAGTATGAATGAAGCGGTAAAAGTGGAGACGTGGCACATGCAGCAGCAACAGCCATTGTGTTAGACTTTACATTAGATTTTTTTGATATTTGCTCTCAGCGTAATTGAAATAAATAAGTAAATAAATAAATAAATAAATAAATAAATTAGTAAATAAATAAATAAATAAACTAAATAAATAAATAAATAAATAAATAAAAAAATAATAATGGAAGAACTAAATTTTTTCGATTGTGCTCCGAAGAGAGAAAGAAGCCAGTAGTAGACTCAAAACTTTTTGCATTTTCTCTCTCTCTCTCTCTCTCTCTTTAACAAAAACAGCAGCAGCACCAGTAGAAACAGCAGCAACAACAACAACAACAACAACAACAACAACAACAACAACAACAACAACAACAACAACAACAAAAACAAGAACAAGAAGTCTCCTTGCTGCCTGTGAAATAATTTTTTAAGACCTCTGCATTCTTTTCCGTTGAACATTTGCATAAGTGTTCCAGTTCTTATAACTTTCTTATCAATGGATACTTCGGCTTGATATTCTACCTATATAAGCATTTGGGCCTCCTGATTTCAAAAATATAATCCCTGTTCTTCTATCTATTACCGTTTTTTAGTTAATGGCCGAGAAACATACCAGGGTGACTTTACGTGTTTTTTTTGCCGAAGAAGGACAAATTTCAATTTTTTGGGCCTACCCTTGCAGATAGTGCAACAACATAAGAGACCTTTCGAGTTTCAAATGACACGTACAATTCTCATATCAAATATTTTGGCTCTAGCTCAAATATTATAGAAATTGTAAGAAATTTCACATATCTGCTCTCGTATAATTTTAAAAAAGCATTGTTTGGAACTGCAATATCTTTTGAAAGGAAGCTTGTAGAAACATGAAACGTTCATATTCGGAATCAGCGTTACGGGAACTACTTTTAAGGCCAAACTTCAAAAAAAAAAAAAAAAAAAAAAAAAAAATATATATATATATATATATATATATATATATATATATATATATATATATATATATATATATATATATATATATATATATATATATATATATATATATATATATATATATATATATATATATATGATGTGTGTGTGTGTGTGTGTGTGTGTGTGTGTGTGTGTGTGTGTGTGTGTGTATGAGAGAGAGAGAAGAAAGAAACCACTTGGATCCTTTAAAAGGGCTTTGTCAAATTTTCAAAAATTGATTATTCCAATTTTTCACACGTTATAACTTTGTTAAAAATGGATAAATGGGCTCGATATTGTGCTTACATAAGCACTTTTGCCCCCTGATTCTAAAAATGTATTCGCCGTTCTTTTATCTATTACCGTTTTTCAGTTAAATGCCCACAAACATACCATATTGAGTTATACCCTTTTTTAAGAACCTGGCTTCCTACCAATGAGAAGTTTAAAGTTTGAGGGGCTATATCTCCTCAACGGTTTCTAGATACAGGAACGACTTTAGAGTTTTCGAGTTTCAAATGACGCGTAGAATGTGGGTACCAAGTACTTTGGCTCTAGTTCAAGTATTTTTGACACTGTAAGAGGTCAAAAACCGGTTTTGACAACATTTTAAAAAAAATGCAATTTTTTTTTGGAGTGGGTGGGTGGGTGGGAAGGGCCATATCACTCTAAATGATAATAGTAACATAATAGAACGAATGTTTATTATAAAAATAGATAAAAACCCTTCTTAATACAATATTTAAATTAAAACTATAATAATAATAATAATAATAATAATAAAGAATGTCACAACAAACATCAAATCAAAAATGACATCCAGTCACAAAATGAACACGTGACTAAAATGTTTGATGATCCACCATTCTCCTCGTCGATGACACTGAAGCCTAAGGTACAACTACTACTACAACCATTGTTGTGGTTATTGATGGTATCATGGAGGCACCTCCGAACCTGCAACAAAAATAAATATAAAAATAATCCAGTAATAAATAGGTATTTCAATAGGTATTTAAACTTTAAAATTATGATTAAAAATAAAAAAAAAGCAAGCTTTTTCGTGGGAGTTTCTCTATTATTCTATGACCCTCAAGGAGAGTCAAACACAGAAGAATTTCAACCACACAACCAACAAACACTATTAGTTAGTCGAGTCAATTGTGGTTCTCATTTCGTTTGAACTTTAGTTAGTACTAAAATATTTTGAGTTTTAGTATTCTGAACAAAGTTTTTCTTCTTATGTTGTATAAAATACAACAATTTTTAACTGTTGTAAATAGGAACCTTTCTCAATCTTGTGAGTTTTGAAAAGATTGATATGAAATCTGTTCCAATTCTCATGTGATCTCAACTACTGAAGAGGAGGTTCATGAGAATTGGAACAGATTTCATATCAATCTTTTCAAAACTCACAAGATTTGAGAAAAGTTTCTAATTTAAAACAGTTAAAATTCCAATTTCGAAGCAAGCAAACTTTTTTCATTCTAGTCGCAGATGATGATGATGATGATATCAGCTCCAGTTTCTTTTTTCTTTTTTTAAATAATAATTACTAGGAAAGAAGAGTTTTAAAATTCAGATTCAGGATCTTCAAACCATGAACTTGAGTCTGATCTTGAGCTAAAAAAAACAAATATATATATATATATATATATATATATATATATATATATATATATATATATATATATATATATATATATATATATATATATATATATATATATAGGTATCGAGATTCAATTTCCAGTTCAAAAGGGGTTTCCTGGGTTTTGGGGAATTAGGAAAAAAAAAAACCCTACCCACCCCCCAAAAAAATTTAAAATAAAAAATAAAATTTGCAGCAGCAAGCATGTCGGCCTTTTACTTTACCTGATTTCTGGATTTGTCCATCTCTTGTGGAAATTGAAAAAAAAAAAAAAAAAAAATCGGAAGGCATCTAAATTTGACTTTTAAGTTCTATTGAGATTGAACGTGTCGGCCATTTGCTTTTTTACGACATCCTCCATTTTACCAACTCTGCTATATATATATATATATATATATATATATATATATATATATATATATATATATATATATATATATAATATATATATATATATATA
>SEYY01024472.1:0-18925 GCA_009176605.1 Armadillidium nasatum | reverse complement strand
ATAACAACAGACAAACACATATCCAACACCACCAAGTCCTACTAAACAACACCCCCATACCCCTCAACAAAACCCCAAAAATTCTCGGCCTAACATTTGACACTCACCTCACCTTCTCCAAGCACATTCAAAATACCACCTCAGCCGCAAACAGAAAACTCAACATCCTCAAAACAGTGGCCAATACAGACATAAACAACAACATACAAACCTCAATTGCAATCTACAAACAATTTATACGCCCCACCATTAACTACGCCTCCCCTGTCTGGCACCCTCTGCTCTCCGACAAAAACTTAAAGACACTCCAAAATAACTCAAAATAAAGCCCTTCGCACCAACACCGGCTGCACACGCACAACCCCTCAACAACACCTACATAACGAAACCAAGATACTACCTATAAGGAATCACCTCGAAATGATAGGCACCCAATTTTATGCAAAAACACGTCTACCCACACACCCATGTCACAATACTCTCCTCCAACCTACCCTACAGAGACTAACACACCCTCCATCGTCCACCGGGCGCCTTTTACAAACAGATCCTAAATCACATCCCCCCTCCTCCCCAATACCACAACAACCAAACATATACACACTCAACTAACACATTCATACTTGATCAACAGACCTCCAAACAACACACTAAACGAACCCCCCCCCTGAAATAAACCCCGACTTCAACAACCTCCCAAGACACTTACAAACCTCACTTGCAAGATTGAGATGCGGGCACCACCCAAACCTACAACATTAGAAACACAAATTCAAAATAAACCAGGCAGCATCTCCCACCTGTACTAGATGCGGAATGGCCCCGGAGACCGTGAAACACTTTCTATTACGCTGTCCTTCCAACTCTCGCCCCAAAATCTTCTGGGGCATCACTTCTTTGAAGGATCTCTGGACGAGACCGACTGCGGCAGGAAGCTTCATTAGCGAAGTGTGGCCGCCTCAACATGGGGTGGTCAGGGGGTGAGAAGGTAAAAAAAAAAAAAGGTAAGGTATATATATATATATGGAAATGCTTACTCATAGACGATCCTCCAAATTTGGAGGATCTAAATCTTTTATCCAGGTTGAGGCCAACATGACCTGTTAAAGAATAGTTGATAGTTTACAAGTGAAGGGAAAACTGTGCCAGACATTAAGGGTTGAGTACATGTAAGAGTAAGCACATTTGTTAAGTCTATGGTTGGAGAGTTGGACAGAGAAATGATGAGACATGTTGGAAGATATTCCTCACACTCTCCTCAAAAAAGGTTTGCAATTAAAAGAGTTCAGAAGAACTATGTCCATTGTAATTGTGATAGTAAATGAGAGTGAAGAAGCAGTTTAATGATTAGAAAGAAGATGGAGAGAGTCACTGAATAAAGGAAACAATTTATGAAAATAACTTCCAAGAAATTTCTTTTATTCATGTCTAAAGAAGCAAAAATATTGGGTAAAAGGAGTTTAGGGGAACTTTTGTTTTTAATAAAGTTTATGTAAATTTCAAAATATATTATTTCCAAGCATATATATATATATATATATATATATATATATATATATATATATATATATATATATATATATATATATATATATATATATATATATAATATATATATATATATATATATATATATATATATATATATATATATATATATATATATATATAGGAACCAACCGGGGTTGGAATTTGGCCGGGGCCGGGGCCGGGGTCACCCAAATTTGGCCGGGGCCGGGGCCGGGGCCGGGGCCGGGTTTTGGCCGGGGTTTCCTAAAATTTGTAAAGAGGTCAAAAGCACTGAAATTTAAGGTTAAGAAAATTAGATATAAGGTTTATTTAATTGGTAAGGAAGGAGTAGAATAGCCAACATTCACATAAATTAATGATTATATGCATTTTCTCCAAAAAAAAATCAAAAAATTACAGTTTTGTATAGTTAAAGTTTAAAAAAAGTACAAAAATTTAAAAAAAAAATATTCTAATTCATTAATAGTGATTCAACAGGTTTACTTAAGTAAGACCCTAAGGTAAAGTTTGAAAAAATATAAGATATAAAATTATCAATTTAGCCTGTATTTATACATATCATTGTTATTTTATTGCCATGTATCAAACTTGTATCATTTAGCTGCATTATTTAAAAATTATTATTTTGTTTATACTTTCAGTCAATATGGCTAAAAGATCAGCTTCTGCAGTATTTGAATACTTTACAATGTTTCAGGATAGGCTCGAAATAGCTAAATGTAACATCTGCAGTCAGAAAATTAGAAGGGAACCTCCGGGTGCTACAAGTAAAAAAATTTCAACCAAATCTTTTTGGAGTATTTAAAATCAAAACACAAAGATGAACATTCACTAGCAGAAAAGGAGCGGTCAAAAGAAACAAAAAAAAAAATCTTAATTTCTTATATTTTTGTTTGAAATTTTTTTTATTATTATTTGACTGATTGAGCTGAAATTTTCAAAGTATGTGAATTTTTTAACGAAGTTCTGAGTTGATTTCGAGCATTTTTTTGAGTCTATAACGGTTTGAAACTTATTTGGACCCAAAGTGGAAAAAAATGAATAACTGGATCAAAGCACTGGTCCACATGAGCTGAAAATTTAGCTGAATACCTTTGCCCCAATTTCTTGCATTGGTGGGAATAGGTTTTTGATATCACGTCTAGAAAAAAGTTATATAAGCACTTGAAAAAAAATTTGCAAAAATCGTACCCTTCTGGAGGAAAATTTTTTTTATAAAAAACGCTACCTACATTTTTTTTATTTGTGAATATTGTTTGGAAGAGGGCAGGGCAACAATATTTATTTAGTGCATATTTAAATGCTCTTTGTTTGAAGCGAGATGTAGCCTCTCAAACTTTGGGAATTTTTGAAATTTGGCCAAAAATGGACCTTTTTGAAGGCTATATCTCAAAACCAACGAATGTCATCGAATAAAGTACATACAGAGGAATTTGTAGCCCCACCCCTCCTCTATACACACCAAAAATAGGAAATGTCATAGTTGTATTTTTTTTTTTAAAATTTTGTCTGAAAAAGTGGATTTTTTTGGCATATAACATTTTTCCTATAACTATGGGTAACAAAAGTCTATTAGAGACTTTTGTATCCCATTTAATTTTAAATAAATAATCCAATTTTCAGCTCATTCTAAAAAGTGGTTTGGCACTACCATTCAATTAAAAAAGGGTAAAATTTCAAAAAAAAAAAAAAAAAAAAAAAAAAACTTTTAACCGTAATTAAAAAAACCAAAAAAAAAAAAAAAAAAAAAAAAAATAAAAAAATAACGGGATATATATATATATATATATATATATATATATATATATATATATATATATATATATATATATATATATATATATATATATATATATATATATATATATATATATATATATATATATATATATTCTAGAGGAGTTTGAGATTTATATTTTGTACTGAGAGCTGAAATGCAAAGTATGTGATTGGGATTTCCATTCCATAAAAACTAACAGAAAAAGTGGCACAAATATTTTGTTAATTCTACAACCTTTGGTCACAATTTAAGTTACTTGTTAATTTTTTAAATAAGGAAACAAACTACTCCATGTTTGAGGCTGCTCCATTAGTTTATAAGAATAAATATTTTTAGAAAATGTAATAATGTAATCTATTGATGCTTTCTGAAAACAACAAATATAATAATTTAAAATCTTTGAAAAGAAAATTTTTCAACATTTTGAAATATGGTCATTGTTCTTTAAACATTTCTTTTAATAATCCATGATGTGAGTCTTACAGATCCTAAAACCTATTAACACTTTTTCCAAATTTCTTTGACTTCTTTGTCCCTCTATGGGTTTCCTTTCTAATTTAATGACCAACTTTCTTTATTCCAACGCCTGGTGATGTTGGAATGTTCTTAGGATTAATATTTACAATCCAACCCAGACCTTTTTAAATCAGTGTTATCTTACTGTTAACCAGAGTAGAGTTGGTTTTTATTTGTTTATCTTCAAACTTTATTACCTTCCTTCATGGATCTTTATCACACTTTGACTTGATTTTGGTTGCATTACATTCCAGTAAGCTTAATCAAAGTCTTTGTTATTTCAGATCTTTTGTGATAATGAATCAGACTTCACTTTAAAAGCAGAAGACATTAAAATTGAAGAGTTAGATGAAAATGTATCTATAAAGTCAGAGTTGACTGAATCAGAGAAGGAATCCGTGTTAGACGAAGGACTGGTTAACAATGGTGTCATAAAATCCGAAAATGTGATGATGATTGAGGAAGAAATCTTGTGGTCAGCACTCAAAGGTATGTTGATTCAAATGTTGATTGATTCCTTAAGTTATAACAGGTTATTGAGTGTAAAATCTTTCTTTTTTATTATTATTATTATTATTATTATTATTATTATTATTATTATTATTATATAAGTTTACTTCATTTTTAGAATTGTATGACTTCGAAAAATGTTTCTTCATTATTGAAAAAAATAAAAAAAATAAAAAAGATTTTGAAAGAATTTGAATGAGGTAAAACAAAGTTTCCTGTTTAGAAGTAACTCTGACTCTCCTTCACAAGGATACCTTCATAAAATTCCTTGAGTCACACGTTACTTATATTTTATTTCAGAATTGTGCAAAATCTCTTTGGTTCATTTATAGGTACATTATAATTTCATTTAAAGATTTTTTTTAATTTTTTTTTATTACGTTCGAATTCGACAAGCTTTTTTTTTTTTTTAAATCTAGAAATTAAACCTTTTTATCCTTTTTATAGAGTTTCTCTCTTGAGATTGAACCCAAGCCCTTTTGATATTGAGTCCGATTCGCTACTATATACGCAATGCAAGGGAATTTTTCTCTTTCTACTCTTAGAGAGAGAGAGAGAGGAAAAGCACTACTGGTGTTTTTCAAGGTTCGATTTCATCCTCTATCCTCTTTCTACTGGTCGTTAAGAAATTTCTATTATCATTTTTCATATCCACTCATGTTAATTACTCTATTCATTTAAAAGTGTATGAATAGGTAGCTTTAGAATAATAACTCTAATTTTTCTCTCTTTCAAATTGGTATGTCAAAAAAAATGGCGGTTTTCAATATTTCGAAAACTATTTTCCTTATTTATCTACTCAATGCTTCATCTACAAACTTTTTGGAAATTACCAAACTCAACTTTCTGCTCTCCCTATTATATATTTGTATTTCTTTTTTTTCTGATGTATATTGGTGGGATCATATTGTTTCTCTTAAATGAAAATGCTTCTAAAAGGTAAGTTGTTCCAAGACACTTTTTGAACTAATTTCAAACCAGATTACGTCATTGATCAAAGAAGTACGACCGAAAGTCTGACCAACTTCGGCACTGAAAGATCACAAACGTTCCCTCGAAATACGGTCGAGTTTTTCATACGGAAGACTTGAAAAGATATAAAAAGATACAGTGATAAGAAAGCATTCGGAAGAACCCTGAGGAGGATAGAGTTTGACAGTATAAGGAGAAGGATTAGAAGTTTAAAAGAAGGTCAAGAATGTTGGGTTTATCTCCAAGATGATCAGGGATACTAGTAGGGAGCTGCACCCACTACTCAAGGTCATTTTGGATGGAGAGTTGAAAGGCACGTTCACCTTCATTGTCATGAAAACTAGAAGAAAATCATTATTGGTGGTGAACATTGAAATCGCCTTATATGATAATTTCTAAGAAAAGAGAAGAAGAGAGAATGTTCTCTGTTTTGGAGTTTAGATAGTCAAAGAATTTAAGATAGTCAGTTGAATTAGGAGATAAATAGACAGAACAAATGAATTTTGACGTAGAATGACAAGAGAGCCTTTAGACACAAGGTGGAAAATTCAGAAGACTCCAGATTAGAGACACGAGAGTAAACAGAATCGTAGCGCACATACATATACATAACCACCTTTGGCTGAAAATTGAAGATAGAGACATTAAGAGGAAACAGAAAATGGTTTGCTATGAGAATGCTCAAACACCTGAGTTTCTGTAAAGAATAAGAGGTTAGGTCTAAAAGAAGAGAGGTGGTGTTCAACAAAATGGAAATTGTATTGAAGACCGCAAATGTTGCAGAAATTAATGAAGAAAATAGACCATGCACTAGAGCAAGTCGGATGCAAAGCCTTGGTGGCACCACCCCATATCGCCTGTCATCAGTTTTGTTTAGCAATGTGACTGCAAAATAACTTGGTGTATTACATATAGCAGAAAACCTAAATTTTATGATCATTGGATATTTTCAATCTTGTTTTAACCTTCATGGGTTTAGTAAAAAAATTTATATCGGTATCGGTATTAGGTGGTTTAAAATTATTGGTATCGATTAAAATTTTTGTATCGCTCCATCCCTAATATACATATATTCCCCAGTTAAGGCTTATGCCCTGTCAGTGGGACTTTTTCGAGAATAGTCTCTGGGTATCAAGTGTTTTCGACAAATACTACTGAAATAGTCTCTGGGTATCAAGTGTTTTCGACAAATACTACTGAAATAGTCTCTGGGTATCAAGTGTTTTCGACAAATACTACTGAAATAGTCTCTGGGTATCAAGTGTTTTCGACAAATACTGCTGACTCACCAGACTATTGCTGATGCCGGATTTTTAAGATAAAAAATTTATATTATTGGATAAATTACAGGATAATTATTGTATAAAATACAATACCATTTTTCTTCTAAACTTTGATAAAAACTATAATTAATAAAAAGAGGAAGAATAGAAAACTGATAAAAATACTTGAATTTTTTTCTACTTTTTTCTTTTCATTTGTTTTGCAGACTCTCATGATCAATGCTGCTGAAGGAGGAAAAGATTTGGAAGTGAAAAGTACTTCAAAAAGCAAACCTCAGAGAGCAGAAATGCATCAACAAAGCACAAAAAAGTATCATGTGGAAAATTTCAGTTGCACATACTGTAATTTTAGTTTTAAAAGCAAAGATGAGTTGAAGACTCATTTAAAAACACACAACAAAAGAAAGTTTAAGTGCGCTCATTGCAGTTATGAATCCAATTTCAGATCCGTATTGAAAAGACATATGCTTACTCACAGAAATACAAAGTTGTATAAATGTTCTCACTGTTCATATGAATGTAATCGGAAAGATAGTTTAAAAACACACATGCTTACACACTCAAATGTAAAGCTATTTAAATGTTCTGATTGTTCCTATGAATGTCATCGTAAAGGACACTTAAAAATACATATGCTTACACACACTAATATAAAACTATTTAAATGTTCTCATTGCTCCTATGAATGTAATCAGAAAGGAACCTTAAAAAGACACATGCTTACACACACAAACGTGAAATTATTTAAATGTTCTGACTGTTCCTATGAATGTAATCAGAAAGGAAACTTAAAAAAACACATGCTTACACATGCAAATATAAAATTATTTAAATGTTCTTACTGTTCCTATGAAAGTAATCATAAAAACCACTTAAAAACACACATACTTACACACACAAACATAAAATTATTTAAATGTTCTGACTGTTCCTATGAATGTATTCGGAAAGATAATTTAAAATCACACATGCTCGCACACACAAACGTAAAATTATTTAAATGTTGTCACTGTTCCTATGAATGTAATCATAAAGGAAGCTTAAAAATACACATGCTTGCACACGCAAACGTAAAATTATTTAAATGTTCTGACTGTTCCTATGAATGTAATGAAAAAAGAAGTTTAAAAAGGCACTTGCTTAAGCATTAAAAGAAGAAGAAAGTTGGGTGGTAATTTTTGATTTCTTTTTTTTTTCGCTGTTTCATTATTGTATATCAAACCCGAGGGTGAAAAACCCCAAGTTAAAAGCTGGTTTTTAAAAAGAAATGCAAGACCATTTTTTTTCTTTTGTTTAACTTCAAAGGCAATATTGTAGCACTTTAATTGTTTATGTAGTATTTATATTAATGTTTTTGTAAGTTTTTCTATTAAAATCTTTATTTTCAGCTTTGATAAAATAATCTTTTTTTTTAATTTTAAGTGACGTGTCTTCGCTCTATTGTTTAAAAACACAAATCACGCTTTAGTTTTTAATGTTAACAAAAGTTTTTACTTTTCATGAAATATTTCTGCTTAATTAAAGGGATCCGGACATTTTTTATTTTTGGAATAAAATTTTTAATTTTAAAGGTAACGGAATACAATTTTGGAACTTTACATAATTGGGAGAGATACGCATTTTTGCATTCTTGCGAAATTTCTGTAGTGTCAATAGTTTCGAATAACCACAACTCTCCTTTTATTCAATGCGACACCAACCTTGACCAAACTTTCAGGAACATTTCATTTCAATATATTTTGTCTTAATAATTTGAATAGGTTTTAAAAAAATGTACCTTGGTTTTTTATTTTTGCTACTGTAGTTTGCAGTCTACAAATATTAAATTTTAACCTAAATTAATGAAAGTTGACTTTGCAAAGTTTGAAAATTTAAATTCTGTTCTTAAAATATTTAAATTAAATTTTTTTTATTGGAGAATGTTACATAAGGAGAGACAACTTATCCAATGATTTTTTTTTGACATTTAAAATATTTACAAATTCTGGTTTTAAATCTTTTTTTTCTTTTATGTTTTTGGTGTTAAATAAAATAATTAAGATTTAAATGTTATTTACTAAATTATTTATGTAAATATTTAAAGCATTAATGATACACCTAAGATCCGGCCTTTTTGTAACTCTGGTCTCCGGCCGGAGTTTTGTGGAGCCCTAATTACTTTTTGATAGTAAAATTCAAATTTTATTACATTACAGGAAAGAAGGCAAAATAGTTCAAATAAATTTGTAAATGTAAGATTTATTTATAAAAAAAATGCCCTAATTTATATTCTTTGGAACAGTAGCAACGGCAGGAAGCTTTTATAACTTTTGATAATTAGGAAAATGTTGGTTAGAAAATAAGATGAAACCTTATAAAATTAATGTTAAGTCCGTTAATCGAATATTTTGTAGAAAAAAAAAGTTTTCGGTCATTTATATTGGTGAAAAAACTTTAGTTGTAAATGATGTGTGGATAATTGAAAACTATTATTCCTTGCTCATCACTTATACGGTATTCAACATAAGCCTATGACGAACCAATGACAATCTTTAGACCTTTAACTTTTTAATCACCCCTCCCTCCCTTCCCAATTTTAATATTTTTGTGAATAAAATTGACCAAGCACCTATGAAATTTACTATAAAATTTAAAAATAATAAAGATGCTAAATATATATTTGAGTAATATATTGTCCTAAACGTATCTTTAAAATTGTTCAAACTACGAGATATTTGCAAGAGAACATTAAAAGAATCATCGTTCTTTTAATTTAGAAAATGCGTTCTTCTGTCATCTACAGAACATGTTGGTGGCATGGCAATGATAGTTTCTCGTGTATAAAACGAGAGTCAAAACACATGTTAAAGGATTTTCATAGTTTAGCGGATATTTTGAGAAGCTATGGTTAGTTTTGTCTATGTGTAAACACAATGTATTATCAAATTGAGTTTAAAGCAAACATATATCGATTTTCAATAGTACTTTTAAAAAAAATTATAATATGAATAACCTACTTAAATTAACTAATCATATTTACTTATTAATTATTACTTAGGCGAATAAGCTTACTAATGAAAAAGGATTGCAACTAAAAAAAAAAAAAATTCCTTATTTTTTAATTTGATTCATATATAAAATCAAAAAAGACCTCAACCATGTTTAAAACTTTTCCTCCAAATTGGAATTTTATAAAATAATTTGTAAAAGAATTAATACTTGTGTCAAAATTCGGGATGGGTTACTTAGGTTACTAAATAGTAAAATTCTTGATCAAATTACGATCATAATATAAATATGTATAGTAACGTATATACAGTAGGTCAGATGGATAGGGAGGTCAATAGCCAAAATGGGGATAAGCCCATTTTGCATTTGAGCTCGAATTCAAACTTCAACGACTATTTTCTAATGAAGTTCGTGTCCTAGAAAATCGTCTATGTTAAACTTAGTTACAACGTAGTTAATTAAAGCAATTTTTTGAACAAATGTTATTGTGTTTCCTGTAAAACTTTACAAAAATAAATAAATAAATAAAGACAAATATAAAAATGTTGATAATTATCGAAATAAGCCTTTATTATTTACGAAGCCATTTTAATTTTTTCCTTTTTTGGCTTCAATAATGTGTATTCCTGATTGTCCTAAAATTATAACATTGATCTACGACCCACGACACAAAGACTATAAACCCAGCTGTGACCAGCATTACGATCTCAACCAAGGGTATGTTGTATACATCTGTTATACGGTAATAAAAACTCAAATTAAAATAAATTTTTTGTTTAAAATTAAAAGCTGTTTAAATAATTGTTTGGCCAACAAGGCAAGAAACTAATTACTGTTATTACCAGTCTTTTATAATAGCGTCATCTGTTTGGGCCTTCATTATTAGGCGCACCCCTTTAGCAATCCCCAGGCAGTCTATTCAAAAATTTGGGCTGAAAAATAATTAAATATGAAGTTTATTAAGAGTCAATGTATATTTACCTTAATGGTTATGTTGATGGTTTGACATAGGTATTCCTATTGTAAGACAGACCACCACAAAATAAGGTGCAAATAATTATTTTAGAGAATTTAGGAATTTTAGATTACAGTTTATGTATTATTGAATTGGATTTGGTGTTTATTCTCAAGTGCTGAAATGGAGCACTTGAATATTAATAGATGTGATGTAGAGGAGTTTGCTGAATCCTTAGGACCATCTGAGGAGCTGAAAGGTGTAATAAAATTAATAAGAAAGAGAGGTTGTAAATGTCAACTGTTTCTAAAATATTAAATAAATTAGCTCGTTTAATATTCTTTATCTGGTGAGGATAAAGTAAGCAATTGCCTAACCTAATAAAGTTGATAGGTGAGGTAGAAACTCTTAATAAATTTTTTTTAATTTTTAGTATTTTTAATTTGTAAAATTATTTTCTATAGCTCAAATTACTTAAAAAAAATTATTTCACCTCAATTCTTCGTAGTTTTGATATATGAAGAAAATTATTTATATATATATATATATATATATATATATATATATATATATATATATATATATATATATATATATATATATATATATATATATATATATATATATATATATATATATATACAGTATGTATATAAACCTTAGTTAACACAATTAATTAATCCCAATAATTTCTCACGCTAAGTGAATTGAATAATCAATAGGAAATGTTACTATTGATTTCATATATTTAAGAGTCAAAAAAGATTTTTTATTTTTTAATCCATTTATTTAAATTAATTTATGCATTTTCTTTAAACCTATTTTTTTTTATAAGAATTTAAAAAGGTTGTATTAATATTTGTCTTCTTATTGTCATAATATCTACTGTAAATACGTACAGCTTTATTGATATTCTGAAGAATGATAAGGCTCCTTTTAAAGTTAGGATCAGCATTGAATAAGATTTCTTTTGCACTTTTAATGGGATGGAAGACTTGAATAAGTTCTTTAATTTGCTTCCTTAATTTAAGATCCTTCTCTAACAAAATTAATTTATCAATAAATATGTCAGTTTGTTTCTCAAAACATATAAAGTCATTTGCCCAGTAATATAGACATGCTTCCAAACAGATTGCATGTTAGATTCAGTGATTTCTTCCCATGAAATGTGAATATTTTCAATTGCTTGTCAAATGTCGCAGTTTTTCCAAAGGAAATTTTTGTTTTCTCTCTGTTGCCTTAAGAGTATGCAGAAATTTTCTTAGAGATGAAAAGCTTTGGATGTTGCTATTATTTCTTGATCTATTGGTAGTATTAGAGAGGTCATATTTGGCAGAAAATATACAACCTTGTCATTTTCAATTTGATCAATGGGAGAAGTAGGATGGCCAGGAGCAAACAGCCTTTGAAGTCAATGTTCTGCCTCTAGTTTTGATCTTTCACAGTAGGACAGAAATATGAAGTGAAGCAGTCTTGAAAGACTTGCATGGGATGCTGTACACACACAGTCACCTTGAAAGCAGCCACACAAATTTCTATTCTGACAATTTTTATAACTTGCAGACTAGTTGCCATTTTTTGTATCGCTTTAATTGGAAAACATCACATGTTAAACAGGAAACGGTAACATTTATTTGAATCCTGGTAATTGCAGATTGCATATACTGAAGCTTCATTAAGTGGGGTTTCCCTATATATATATATATATATATATATATATATATATATATATATATATATATATATATATATATATATATATATATATATATATATATATATATATATATATATATATATATATATGCCTTTAAAAAAAAATATGTACTCATGGATTTCCCACATTACCCTTAAATTTGTTCATTATAATCTGTCCCACATTTTTGAAAGAAAGACAAAAATAAATACTGGCAATATTTTTTAGGGAGTTACATGAATATATTCTGGCATTGAAAATAGTTATGACAATTTTTCAATTATTCAATATTGTGTAATATTGGTTTATCAATATTTGGTTTATAAATTTTTTAAAAATTTTATTACTGGAATACATGCATGATAGAGGAACATTTTTCTATGGAGGACTCTACTCCTCTAGAATTCAACATATGAGTCATGATGAAACGTATTTTGATAATCAGTATATTGCTGTGTTTTTAAAATTTTGGTGAATGATATAATGCTGTAATTTTCAAATTTTATCTCATAAAATTTTGTTTAGAGAATGGTGGGAAAAGGACAAATTGAAGGGTGAATGTGAAACTTTTAATAAGGACCGTAAAATATTCTGGTACACACTATATTGATTGAACATGAGAAATTAGAGAAAGTAATAAGCCACAGGGGCCTACCAGGACTCTCACAGTCATACATGCAACATATATTACCTAACTTGCACAATGATCTAAGTATGCAATGTCAAACAGCCATACACAATGTATGTCAGTAATACATATTAACCAAATGAGGGTTAACTTTAATAACTATCATTCCACCAATTAGGCTTAATTATGATATAGGTCTAAATAATCAGAAGCAGTTCAAGGCATAAAGATAAAAATTTTCAAAATCAATTTTTTTTTTTTATTTTTTAATAATTTTCATATAATATATATATATATATATATATATATATATATATATATATATATATATATATATATATATATATATATATATATATATATATATATATATATATATATATATATATATATATATATATACAAAGTATAATATATCCTTAGTATATTATCTATACTGTTTATGGACTGTTGCAATTAAACAGGGTTAATTGCAAATTATACTTATTAATGGTAGAATAAATGAAACAAAATATAAGAAAATTAAGATTTTAATTCCATTATTCCTTTGTTACAAATTGGCCTATGATAACATTGAATGTGTTACTGCTCTAAAATTGTATTTTGAAAACAGTAACATTTCTACATTTTTTGGTAATAGTTTGATTCTATCTTTTTGAATTGATTTCCTTACTTTGAATTCTCTTTCATTGGTGCTGGAGCTTGCTGGTGGGGCACAAATATATACATACTTTTTCCAGTGTTACTAGTTTGGGGAGATCATTCTTGTTTTCCTTTCAGAAGGCAAGAGAGTCATCATTGTTGATGCTAATTTTTTTCATTTTTATTTTACCTAACTAAACCTGTTGAATCACTTGTGAATCAAAAATATATTTTTTTAAATTTTGGTAATTTTTCAAAGTTATATTATACAAAAACTGTAATTTTCTGAAAATTTTTATGAAAAAATGCATATAATCATTAATTAATTTAAGTGAATGTTGGTTATTCTACTCCTTCCTTATAATTAAATTAATCTCAATTAAATTTATATCTAATTTCTTAACCTAAAATTTCAGTTCTTTTGATCTCTAAAATTTTTAGGCATCTCTGGCCCCGGCAAAATTCCAACCCCAGTCAGTCCCTGTTTACAAGACTTTGTATTATGAATTTCTCATAGAAATATACTTTACAGTAAATAAATATTTCTATTATATAAATTAATTTGAAAGCTGACATGTATTGATTCATTCTACTTGAAAGTGTGCAAGTAAAATTAATTAAGGAAAGAAAGTACAAAAGACTGGTAATAAAGATAGTCTAAGATAGGGTGCTGTAACAGTTTAATGACTAGAGAGAGAGAGAGATTATAAACAAAAAATTAGGATGAGTTGATGGAAGGTATAGACTCCACCTTTCCAAGAAGTTGTATGTAAGATTACTTCATGTGAGAATGAATGAGACCTCAGGTGGGATGAAATTGTGAATGTATTTCAGAGATGAATTACCTCTTGAAAGCTTATTTTGGGAGAGAAACAATGTGATTCTTTCTAGAAATGGAAATCCCACATACATTGAGGATATAGGAAGGTTTCTTTTGGGTTTGAAAATGTTGTATGAAAAATTTTTGAGACATAGTAAACAAACATTTTTTCTCTCTGAAATCTGTGATCAGTTCCTCCAAGGTCTACCACCAAATATTAGTTATTATCGGTTATATAGAAAGATTTTGTGAATCTATGGATTAATTTTAAGTGAAATCAACAACATAATTGTGCAACGGTTATGCAACTCCATTAATGAAATTAAAAAGAATTAAGGCAAGAACAGAAATTTGATCATTTAAGGGATCAAAGATGGCCATCCACAATCATTGATAAAAAAAAAAAAAAATAGATGAAGAATGACTTAAAAGGAAGTCAGAAATATTACATTAAGAACAGTAGAGAGTTAGAAAAGTTTCAAAATGAGGGCCTTATGTCCCCTCCCATGTAGGTTAATGAAACTGGAGTCCCCCCCCCCTTCCAAGATATAGGAAGAATACTCAATACAAGGGTTGATAATAATTTTATACAGTTAAAGTAAATCCAAAGAAGGGAGGAAAAAAATCTGAGAACCTGAAGAGAACTTGCCACTTGTTTGATGTGACCTTCGAAACATTGTGATTTGAGATTTCCACTACAAAAGTTTGGTTTTTCTTTGCACAAATTATTTCATTATGAAGGGAAAAACGAATAAAAAATGTTTTGAAGTATTTAAAAAAATTAAATTAAAATGTTTTATTTATTTATTTATTTTTAAATATGATAATATTATTATTATCATTTTTTTTCTTCTCTTGCTAATCTGAATAACCCTAAAATGAGAATCTTTGTTTCTTGTGTTGTTAGTTGCCTTTAGCTTGATTATTTAATTGTTTTATATCTCCATAAAGTTACTGAAATCTATTGATTGTTTTTCAGAGCTTTCCTCATATTGAATCAAACATCTCTTTACCAGAAAGTAAAAAGGAAGAATTAGATGAAAAGACATCTTTTATTATAAAGTTAGAGGCAGAAGAATCAGATATGGAATTTGAGTTTGATGAAGAAAAGCTCAAAAATAATGTCATAAAATTAGAAAATCCTGCAATGATCACAAAGAAGTTTGATGCTCAACATGTAAGGGTATGTTAAGTCTATTATTATTATTATTATTATTATTATTATTATTATTATTATTATTATTATTATTATTATTATTATTATTATTATTATTAATGCAATTTCTTGTGACTTAAACTCTCTTTCCATTCTAAGACAAAATTCATTTGCTCTGTTTATTTATCTCTTAATTCTACTGACTATCCTAAATTCTTTGACTATTTAAACTCCAAAATTGAGCACATTCTCTTTTCTTCTCCTTTCTCAGAAATCATCCTATTAGGTGATTTCAATATTCACCGCCGCCAATGACTTTCTTCTAACTTTCATGATACAGCCAGAAAATATGCCTTCTAATTCTCCATCCAAAATGACCTTGAGCAGTTGGTGCAGCTCCCTACTCGTATCCCTGATAATCTTGGAGATGAACCCAACATTCTAGACCTTTCTTTAAACTTCTAATCCTTCTTGTACTGTCAAACTCTATCCTCTTCTGGATTCTTGCAATCACTTTATTTCTGTGTCCTCTTCTATCTATTCAATTCTTCTGCACGAAATACCCCATTTATTGCGATGAAACATTTGTTACATTTTGGTGTGCAAGCTCTTGTACTTCTTTGATTTTTCGTGGAATGATTATCGCCTTCGTGGGAGTAGTCCCTCGGAGTGAGCATAATGCATTACCTTTGTGATTCTTCTGTGGCATGGAGATACATTCTGTAATCTTTTTACTAAATCTTGGAAACCTTGATTTAACTCTGCTTGTTCTTGTGCTTTTTTGCTTGAGGGATACTGCCCTCAGGAAATAATTTCAGAAACTCCTGCAATTTATATTTCAACCCAGAGTCGTGCAAAATCTGTTCTTCTTCATAACACCAAAAAAACTCATTTCTCAGTACAAAATGCAGTAATTTTTCTGGCTCCATTTCCTTCACTCTCTTTGTGGCATTTTGTGAAAAATGTCATCTCAATCTTTGCTTCTTCTTTCCCTCTTCTAGTATCTTTTTTCAGCACAACTGACGTTTTACCTTCTTTTAAAGCTGAACTCTTCATGCAAACTTTTGCCACTAATTCAACTTTAGGAGATTTATGCTTGAAATTGTAATCTCTTCTAAAAATGTCACTATTTCTCTTTCTCTGAGCTTAACACTATGAAGGTGTACTGTCCTGATGGTCTCCCTCCTGTGGTTCTCAAAACTTGGGCTTTTTAGCTTAAAATAATTCATCTCAATCTTTCTACTTCAATCTTCTCTTCTTGATAAAAACATGCCCTCATTTAGCCTGTGCTGAAAAAGAGGGACCTCACAATTAGCCCTCCAACCATCATCCCATTTATTCAACCTCCGTCCTATCAAAAGTTACTTGATAATATTTGAAAAGATCTTATCTCTATCCAGTATATCTTTCATAAAAAATAAATAAATAAATAAAATAAAACACTCACTGGTGATCTTTCCCTTCTCCCTGACTCTTAGTCCTCCGCTCTTTCAGCATTTTGGTAAATCTTTTACTGTCGCGCTAGACATATTGAAAGCCTTTGATAGAGTATTGCACAAAGCTCTGATTTTAAACTCCTCTCTTTTGGAACTTATCCTCTCTGATTTCTTTTACGGTCGTTCTATAGCAGCTGTTGTAGATAGTCAACTTTCTTCTTTTAAATCTATTAAATTATTATATATATATATATATATATATATATATAATATATATATATATATATATATATATATATATATATATATATATATATATATATATATATATATATATATATATATTTCTACTGAAAGGGTGAAAACCCTACCTGAGAGTTTCTATAAGATATGGACCGGCATTGAGACCAACGACAGAAATACATATCTTTTAGAGGACTCTGGGAGAACTTTTAAGAGCAGTTGGGGAAAAATTCTGGTTCCACTGACAGGGGAACAACCCTTCCTGGGAGATATATATATATATATATATATATATATATATATATATATATATATATATATATATATATATATATATATATATATATATATATATATATATATATATATATATATATATATATATATATATATATATATATATATATATATATATATATATATATATATATATATATATATATATATATATATATATATATATATATATATATATATATATATATATATATATATATATAGGAATTTGGCCGGGGCCTGGGTTCTGGCCGGGGTAGCCTAAAATTTGTAAAGAGGTCAAAAGCACTGAAATTTTAGGTTAAGAAAATTAGATATAAATTTAACTGAGGTTTATTTAATTGTAAAGAAGGAGTAGAATAGCCAACATTCACTTACAATTTTGAATAGTACAAATTAAAAAAATTTTAAAAAATAAAAAATTTAAAATTCATAATAGTGATTCAACAGGTTTACCTAGGTAAGACCCTAAGGTAAAGTTTATAAAAATGTAAGATATAAAATCATCAATTTAAACTGTATTTATACATATCATTGTTATTTAATTGTTATGTATCAAACTTGTATCATTTAGCTACATTATTTCAAAATTATTATTTTGCTTTTACTTTCAGTCAATATGGCTAAAAGATCAGCTTCTGCAGTATTTGAGTACTTTACAATACTTCAGGATAGGCTCGAAATAGCTAAATGTTAACATCTGCAGTCAAGAAAATTAGAAGAGAACCTCCGGGTGCTACAAGTAAAAAAATTTCAACCAAATCTTTTTGGAGTATCTAAAATCAAAACACAAAGATGAACATTCACTAGCAGAAAAGGAGCTGTCAAAAGAAACAGAAAAGAAAAAAAATTATTTTTCTTATATTTTGTTTGATTTTTTTTTTATTATTTGACTGATTGAGCTGAAATTTTCAAGGTATGTGCATTTTTTCACGAAGTTCTGAGTTGATTTCGAGCATTTTTTTGAGTCTATAACGGTTTGAAAGTTATTTGGACCCAAAGTTGAAAAAAATTAATAACTGGGTCAAACCACTGGTCGACATGAGCTGAAATTTGCAAAAATAATACCCTTCCGGAGGAAAAAATTATTTAAATTATTTATTTGTGAATATTATTTAGAGGAGGGACAGGGCAACAACATTTATTTAGTGCATTATTAAATGCTATTTGTTTGAAGCGAGATATAGCCTCTCAAACTTTTGGGAATTTTTGAAATTTGGTCAAAAATGGACCTTTTTTAAGGCTATATCTCGAAACCAAGGAATCGCATCGAAAAAAAGTATATAGAGGAATTTGTAGCCCCACCCCTCCTCTATACATCCACCAAAAAATAAATGTTATTGCTGTATTTTTTTTTTTTAAAAAAAAAAAAAAAAAAATTTTTTTTTAAAGGAAATTTTTTTTTTTTTTTTTTTTTGATAGTTGGTCAGTTTTTTTCTTATAACATTTTTTCTATAACTTTGGGAACAAAAGTCTACTAGAAGCTTTTGTAGC
>SEYY01024470.1:10000-12500 GCA_009176605.1 Armadillidium nasatum | reverse complement strand
ATCGCCACTGTGGCTTTCGAAAAGACCGATCTACTGGTGATCTTTCTCTTCTGACTCTTGGTGTTTAGATCTTCGGTGTTTGGGAGAATCTTTCGCTGTGGCGCTAGACATATCGAGAGCCTTCGATGGAATCCACCACAAAGCTTTGATTTTTAAACTTCTCCTTTTCGGAATCTATCCTTTCTGATTTCCTTTCGGGACCGTTCTATAGCAGCTGCTTTAGACGACCATCGTTTTTCCTTAAAATCTATAAATAGTGTTCCTCAGGGATCTGTCTTATATATATATATATATATATATATATATATATATATATATAATATATATATATATATATATATATATATATATATATATATATATATATATTGACTCACGTGCTTGAGGGCGCCGGTTCGATCCCACTTCGGGATCCTAGGTATATACTACCTAGAAAAGTTCCTCTCCTCGAATAGGGCAATGCCCGTGAGATGTGAACTATATATATATATATATATATATATATATATATATATATATATATATATATATATATATATATATATATATATATATATATATATATATATATATATATATATATATATATATATATATATATATATATATATATATATATATATATATATATATATATATATATATATATATATATATATATATATATATATATATATATATATATATATATATATATACATATATATATGCGTGTGCGTGTGCGTGTGTTTTGTGTAACAGGTAAAAGAACCAAGACATTTTAAAAACTAATTTATTATTGAGTAGTTTGTGGTGATTTAAACCTTCAACCCTTTTATTATTTTACCATTCACAAAATGATAAATTTCAAAGTTACTCTTAAATTTGGCATTATAATATATCATTATTAGATGGTTTAAAGGTTTATCAAAGGAGACAAAATTTACATATAATAATTTTATTTATTTGAATATTTTAAATTTTAAAAACCTAAAAATATTTTCTGAATAAATTAATGAAAAATTTCTTCCTTTTTGTCTCTTCCTTCCCAACACTTACCGAGTTAAATGAAATTATTTATTTAATAAATTATATTAACGCTTTAAAAGCCTCTCGGTAGGTGAATGGCGACGGGGACAAGTTAGGAAATGGTACACTTTTTTTTGAAGGCCTTTTGGGGCCAATAATAATTTCTTAAAAATGAGTAATTAACATTATATATATATATATATATATATATATATATATATATATATATATATATAATATATATATATATATATAATATTATATTTATTTTTATATATATATATATATATATATATATATATATATATATATATATATATATATATATATATATATATATATATATATATATATATATATATATATATATATATATATAAATATTCTGATTAAAAATATAGTTTAAATAGGTATTCTTAATAATTCCATTATATTAAATCATCATTTGATAATTTACATACTGAAAAGAAGCTAAAAGTTACAAATCGTCATTGTCTTTCTTAATTGAAGAACGTTTAACTTCTTTCTTTCTCTTCTCTCCCACATCCGCTCTTCGGTATTTCGGTCAATCATTTGTTATTGCACTAGACATATCGAATGCCTTTAATGGGGAAGTAACGTTAGGTGTTTGGTCCTGAAGCATATAACCGAGGTGACTGTTTCTGACATGTCACAGAGTTCTATACTTCATGTTCTTTCCTTTCAAGTAAATCTAATAAACCGTAGTTTATTTCTGTTTTCTTTCGTGTTTTTTTGCCGTAAGGATGCTGCCATCATTGATTACAGTCATCATTTTTAAACTCAAGAAATTCATTGAAGCTTTTATTTCAACTCGGAATCGTGTAAAATCTTTTCTCCGTATCACCAAAAATTCATTTCAAGAAAATGCAACAATTTTTCTGGTTCCTCTTCTACACTTTGCAAAAAATATCAGCTTTAACGTTGCTTCATTCATTTTGATTGAAATACGAGAAAGAAAATCTTCAAAAATTTTCATTTCAGAAAAAAAAAAAAAAAAAAAATTTTCTTAATTTTTCCAAGTTTTTCACATGAACCAATTTAATTTCGAGAGTAAATTTTAAATCTAATTATATAACTTCGAAAATATGACCTTTAAAGATCAAAACAAAAATAAATTAATAAATTTGATATGACCTTTAAAGGTCAAACAAAAATAAACAAATTCTTTGCAGATATAGAAAAAAATTCTTCCCCTCTGAGAGACACAAGGGCCAAAATCAATTTATATAACACGATAAAAGCCTTATGTCACTCGGAGGGTGATAAAAATATTAAAATTTTCGTCTTTTTTATTCTTTAAAATATTTCTCAATTTTTTATTTAATTTTTTTTAAATATAAATTTTAAAAAATTATTTTTTTGTTGACTTACCATAAATATTATGGAAAATACACTTAATCCACCTGACTTTGAGTATCTTAGCTGTATACTATTATATATATATATATATATATATATATATATATATATA
>SEYY01024469.1:17500-33717 GCA_009176605.1 Armadillidium nasatum | reverse complement strand
CTCCGATCGGATCTTTAACCTGTAGACTGAAACTTTCAATGAATAACATCCATCATAAGAAAGAAAGATTTGTAAATACTTAAGAAGGCTTTGGTATGAAAAATGTAAGAATATTTTGCAAAGAATATTTGCAATTTTCACGGTATGTAAAACTGTAAGTCACAAACTGCTAAATACATTACAGAAGACCTCAAGCATAAAACATTGTCAAATGTCGTGAAACAAGTACAGTCGTGAACAAAAGTTCGTTCCTATTAGGCTGGAAATAAATATTTATATAAAATGGAAATCATTTCATAAAAGCTCTATTTTGAATAAAAAGACAATAAAAACATTGAGAGGGGCTTAATTGAACTGTTTTTGGCTGAACCTGAAATGATCCCCATTTTATATATTTATTTCCAGCCTAATAGGAACGAACTTTTGTTCATGACTGTACATGTTCATTTTTTAATTAAACGAGGTGGTCAAACTGTTTTACAAGCTATCTATAGAATACTGTATCCCTCAATTTAGAATTATTTGTGGATTTATTGCAAAACAACTATTCATATATGTAGTAAGAGTTTATAAAATGTCTTATCATCATCAAGAACCAAAATATCGAAATATACCTTTATATAACCTATATTACCTATATATATATATATATATATATATATATATATATATATATATATATATATATATATATATATATATATATATATATATATATATATATATATATATATATATATATTGTGAGAGGCTAGTACGAAGTAAATTAAAAACCAACTAAATGATCTGTGAAATTAGGAGTGTGGAACAGTTTTAATGGCTTTTTTGGACCTTGTACAAGTGGTGTGAACTCGTATTCTATATTGCAGCACAATTAAGAAATTTAAACGTTGATATACTGGATTTGGTAAAGTGCTTAGAAGTTAAAACAACGATAGAAGTCGACGACAATATCTAAATTTAGGAAATTCATTAATGGTGATAAACGCTGATAAAGTTTTACACTTTATAACCCCGTGAAAACGGGCATCGGCGTGGGAGCAGTCTGGTTACTAATAGTGTGGAAGCCATACCTTCGTGTGCTGGTCAATCATCGGCCATTTCTCATTACGTGGAGCAGTTTACAATTGGGGCTTGTGACGTGTTGGTGTTTTATTGCTGCAGCTACAAACATAGTTTTCCCCTTTTGGTATCATTGGGAGGCCGCACCACGGAGTGTGATCAGCCTGATCATCTTGCAATTGGCTTTGATAGACTGCTCAAGTGGATATTATCCTCAGTATTCTTGGTTCATTAAAACCCTTAAGTGTATGTGATCAAGTAAACTATCAGATTGGAGTCTTAACCCAAAGGCAGGAAGCCTTTGAGACGATTTACAAAGTATCGGCAAACCGGGAAAAATAGTACTTTTGAATGACTATAATTTATATAATTTTGAATGGTTCTATGGTGGCCTTGGGCCTTATTGTAAATATTATCTTAATATATTCTATAGTTATTACTAGTTAGGATTAGAATAGGTTAGTTGGAGGTATTATTCTGACAAACTTTAATAATAATTTGTATATTTTAATATTTTGTGCATTTATATATCAAATTGCCTCTGCTTTTGTTTAACCTATTAATTTAGATCTCACCACTGGAAGGACCCTTGGTTGCCAACTGAGTGAAGAGGACACGGCAACATATTTTGGTGGCCCGTAGTTGTTCTCTATTTCCAGTTGTGTTTGAGGTCAGAAGGCAACAACAATTGAAGAGTTCATTATTGCAAGCATTGAATAAAATCAAAGGAAGCCAGGAGACTTAAATTTTGGTTAGAGGAAAAGTTACTGTGAGTAGAGACCTTTTTATTTAAAACAAAAACTATTAAAATATTCACTGTGACTCTCATTTATATTCGCGCCAGTGAAAAAGAAGGAAAACAATTTCCAATTGAGCAAAATATTTTCTTGTTATTATTTTATTTGATCAACATTTTATGAGTGTGTAAATAAGTGTAAAACAAAATAAGTGTAAAGGCGTCCTCTTAACTTATAAACCTGCGTGATCTACCATTTTGATACTTTGTGGACATATGTATGTATATATATATATATACATGTATATATATGTTCATTTCGGTGTTTGATGACTGTGCCATCATACCATTTGCAATTTTTTTTTCCTATTATTGAAATTTGTGCGATTAATTTTGTGGATAGTTGCTCCTAACGAGTATTACTAACATTATTTTTGCGATAATTTTTGAGTTTTTCTTTACTCATTTGAACTTTGCGATTATTTTTGCGATTTTTTTTTTTTTTTTTTTTTTTCCTATTGGAAAAAGAACTTTTTGTGCAATTGTATTTGATATTGAGTATTTTTTTTATTTTTTTTTTTTTTTATTTTTTTTGTTTTTTTTTTTTTTTTGCAATTTTTTTCCAATTTACCTTATTTATTTATTTTTTTTACCAATTTATTTTTGTTTATTTATTTGCAAATTTGAAACGATGGGAGGGTTGTAATTGGGTGTACAAAATAATTTCTTTTATATATTTCAAATATGGATAATATGGATAAATCTAGGGAAGAAGGAGCTCAAGGAGGCTCGAGAGCCATGAGTTTGCTAACAGAGTTACAGGGTTGTCTGACTAACGAAGCAAATGAGCTAAGTGTGGAGATAATGTATCCTATATTAGAAGGATTAACACAGGCAGTGAAAATGAAAATGGAAAGTCCAGATATTGGACTAGAATTTGAGAAGAAAAAGAATAGTGCAGGTATAGGACAGGGATTTGGAAAGAGGAGGGAAAGATTTAATGTGGGACAGGATGTTAGAATGAAGGAAACACAAAAGAGTAAACAGAATGTGCAGTATGCACTAAAGTATCGGAATGATACCTCTGAGGAAGTGGTAAATAGCGCCTTTGGAGGAGACAGTGAAAGTGATAGTGTTAGTAGTATGGTAACACAAAGGAGGAGAAAAAGAAACAAAAGGAAAAGGAAAGCTGCCAGAAAGTACACTATCGATGAGAGCTCTGTCTCAGAAGCTGAGTCGGAAACGGAGAGTGAATTAGATAGAGGAGGAAAATTGTGGTTGAAAAGATTGGTGGAGCTGGAGAAGACAGGAATGGAGCCTGGTATGGCCGTTAATAGGGTTCTGATTATTTTGGCTGGAGAGCTATTAGAAGTATTAAGAACCTTCAGCAAAGCAAACGTAAGAGCAGTTAAACCATTGAAGTATGGAGTTGAGAAAGTACAGACTTTTGATGCGTTCATTGAGGACTACGAACGATACGCTAGAGAACAGTTAGGTAGAGACAAAAACAGGTGGGCTGTAGATTTGAGGAACTTTTTAGAGGGACCATCATTGAGGACATATTATAGCATCTTTCGGGCGAAAATGAGCTATACCACAATAGTGGCACGATTGAAGAGCTGGTGTAAAGAGGAAAAAGAGAATGAAATTTTAGATCTACAGCGTGAGTTTTGGAGGATAGAGATGAAGAAGAATGAAAGATTTGCTGACTTTGCTCTTAGATTGCAGACCACTTATGAAGCTGCCACAACAAATGATCAAAGGGATGTAGAAGTACTGAAGAAGCAGTTCTTAAACTGCCTCCCAAAAAAGGTTGCGAGACGATTTAAGGTCCGTATGGGAGGAGATAAAGAAGGTGCAAAGGTTCGATGGAAGGAGGTGGTAAATTGGGCACAAGAAGAGGACGAGTTGGATGACCAAGAAGAACCGGAAACAACTGCAATACCAATATGGGCCACATTGCGAGATGATGGAGGTGAAAGAATGCCGGTACAGTACGGAAGACCACATGTTTCAAGTAATGGACCCAGGGATCATGATAATCGAAATAGACCATACCATGATGGTATTGCAAGATGTCATCACTGTGGAAAAAGAGGCCACATCAAGCGCGATTGTTGGAAGCTTAGGGGATGGTGTTTAATCTGTGGTAGTAGTGAGCATAAACATTTCAACTGCGAAATGAGAACAGGGAATAGATATAGACGTAGACAAACCGGGCAAGAGGATGAAGAAAATCAAGGTCGAAATGTCACAAGAGTTCATGACGCCGAAGAAAGGCGATGTTTTCTTTGTGATGAAGTAGGACATTTTAGAGAGTCATGTCCTATGAAAGCCCAAGTTGAAGAATTTATAAGGAAAAATAGACAAACAGCGTCGGGAAACGAGGCTGCTCCGCCATTGCCGGGAGTGAGTCGGAGCCAACAGCAACAACAGTAGTATTCAAACAAGGAAGTGTCCCGGTCGATAGGTGGTTGCCCGATCCTGAATCCTGAAGCGAATGAATTTGTGATGAGTCAAGGCAAAGTTAAATCCGATCCTTTACCTCAAAGACCTGCCAGGGTACGGAGTAGAATGGCCGAGTTTACAAATGAGACAACAACAGGCGTATATGGTGCCATTGGTAGAGTTAACTGTACAGAATTTGACGATATTAGAATAACACCGCTGTTGCGGTTCCTAGTGAAACTTAACGGCATGGAAGTGATGGCAATAATGGATTCAGGCTCACAGTACTGCTTGATTTGTGAAAGTGAGTTGAGTAAAATTCCTAACCCGGAGATAGAAAATAGAGTAGTGAGGTTAAGAGGAGTTGGAAGTCCATCTATGTGTACTGAGTCTCATAGAACTGCTACCTTGAAAGTCACAATTGATGGAATAGATTATGGGCAATCTGAGTTTATAGTGGTACGACACTTGAAAGAGGGTACAATATTGGGAATGCCATTTTTGACAAGAAATGAAATAAAATTGAACGTAAAAGAAAGGTCTTTTACACGTTATGGTGAATTCGGTATTAAGGAGCAGGTGTATTTAACGAATGAACCTGAAAGCTGCTTGCGTGTCGTGACCTCGGTTCCTGTTTATGTAGCTAGTGAAATTATAATTTCAGAAGATCGATGGGTCTCGGTCAAAGCACGATGGCCATCTAAGAGAATTAAGCCAAGAAGTGGTGCAGAATGGGAAGACAAGAAACCAGAAGAATTGTTAATAGATAATCAAGGAGGAGACAATAAAAGGGGATACAACAACCGGTTCAGGGTGTTACCCGGGCTTGTACAATGGAAGGACGGTCAAGGGGAGGTACTTATAAAAAAGTTAACTGCTGGACAAATGAAACTGGGAAAAGGTGAAAGGATTGCTATGGCCCAATTGGTAGTGGATGAAGAAAAATTGAAGAAATTTGAAACGAAGCAATGCGCAGTAAATACAACAGTGCAAGAGTTGCTAGAGAAACAAAATTTAGGAGAAGAATGGACAAAGGAGAGGCTCAATAATGAAATAGAATTTATGGATGAGCTAAGCAGTGAACAGCGCAGAAGTGTTATAGAGACGCTTTGGAAACATCGAGCAGCGTTCAGTAGAAGTGACGCCGATGTTAGTAGAACATCAATGACACCATATAGGATTAAACTTCATGATTGTACACCGATTTACCAGAGAGCGAGGAGATTTGACCAGCGAACTAACGATGAAATAGAGCAGCAAGTAAGGGAGCTGTGTCTGAGGGATATAGTGGAGCCTTGTGCTTCAGAATGGAGCTCTCCTATTGTTCCAATTAGAAAGAAAGACGGTACTTTACGCCTGTGTGTAGACTATCGGAGGTTGAATAAGGTGACAGAGGCTGATAGGTTTCCCATGACTAATATAACCGAAACTATCTTTAGTTGTCATGGTGCTTATTATTTCACAAGCTTAGACCTATTGAAGGGGTACTACCAAATGCAGTTAGAGGATAGTAGTAAAGATTACACTGCATTTTCCACCGTTAGTGGTCAGTATCGTTTTAAGAGACTAAGTTTTGGACTTAAGAACGGACCCGCCGCATTCCAAAGGGAGATGCAGCGTATATTGACTGGGTTTAGCCGAGATAAAGTTATAATATATGTTGATGACGTCCTTATAATATCAAGGGGATTTAATGAGCATTTAACTCTCTTGGAGCGTGTCCTCCAGAGGTTTTGCGAAGCCAATGTAAAGGTAAAGGTGAGCAAATGTAAGTGGGTGCAAAAAGAAGTCAAATTCTTGGGTCACATCATCAGTAGAACCGGAATAAGAAAGCTTCCCGAGTATGTAGATCAGATTGACAAACTGGAGAGACCTAAAAATGTCGGTGAATTAAGAAGGTACCTCGGGATGATTAACTTTCAGCGGAAATTTATCAGGAATTGTTCTGAGGTCGCTGCACCTCTTAGTACTTTGACAGGTGGGAATAGGAGAGATCCAATCGAATGGACAAACGAACGGAATTATGCATTCGAA
Organism: Armadillidium nasatum; assembly: GCA_009176605.1. Lineage (NCBI taxonomy): Eukaryota > Metazoa > Arthropoda > Malacostraca > Isopoda > Armadillidiidae > Armadillidium > Armadillidium nasatum. The sequence continues at coordinate 27,437 of SEYY01024469.1, read as the reverse complement.
GAATTAAAAAAACGTATGAAGGACTCAGTTGAGTTAGCTTTTCCTGATTTTTCACCACAGGCGAAAAGTCTTGAGTTATTTGTGGATGCTAGTGGGTTCGGAATGGGTGCTGGTTTATGTCAAGAACAAAATGGCGAGAGACGAGTCATCGCATACAACTCCCATTCATTTAGTGTTTGTGAAAGAAGAGCGTCTACGATAGAGAGAGAATTACTTGCCATAAGGTGGGGAATTAAGAGCTTCAGACCCTTTTTGTTGGGTCAGCATTTTATTCTTTATACGGACCATCGACCGCTGGTGTATCTGCATACAATGAAGCTAGTGGACAGTAAATTGGCTCGTGTCCTTGATGATTTGAGCGAGTACAGCTTTGAGATACAGTATTTTCCAGGGAAAGAAAATGTGTTTGCAGACACTTGGTCCAGGTGCCATCAGAGTGTTAGAGAAGATGTTGAGGTCGCTGACCCGCGGGCGCTTCCGAAGGGACTAGTTTTGAGTAAGTTGGTCCCGGGAGGAGCAGATTCTCTGTTTGAAAGTTTGCAAGATGTTTTGAATAAAATTAACTTAGAAGGAGTACCAAGAAACCCGAAAGAGCTGCGAGAAGTGTTATTAGACGAACTCATAATAGAGCGGAAGCGATATGGAATCGAGAAGAAAGAAAAATCATTGAAGTACCTTAGAGCTTTGAAAGTACCTGGAAGGGAGCCCATACCGGAAATATTGTTGACAGCCAGCGACATGTTTGGAGTGAAAGTTTGGCTTCATCATGGAACATGTTGCTCAGTAGCATACATCGGCCCGAGAGCAAGAGAGAAGGAAACCTTGAAAAATATTCACTTACAAGTATTGGGAGGAAGACATTTTAATCCTTTAATTGATGATGGTACTTTTAACACCGATAGTAAGAACATTATGGTTGAAGAGATTCCTTACCATGCAGATGACACGGAAACCCGATACGCTGAAGATAAGAGAGATGAAGACATGGAACAACCTCAAGAGGAGTCGTCTGAGGACGATGAGACAGACTTACTAAGTCACAGCGCAGATCAAGGTCTAGAAATTAACTTGATGATGACAGAAAGGAGTCACAGTTCCAAGACTTAGTTGTAATCATATTTTAAGGGGTGTAGCTTGGAAAGAGGTGTGCATTGGTGAAGTACGAAAATGCGCATTTCTCAACACTACACTGGCTCTGTCATTAGCCTGATACAAGAGTCGGTTGTATACGATCTGAAGCAGTTTGGGAAAATAGAGAAGGAGTGGACCTTAGAGGTTGACACTTAATTAACGGGGTTGGAACCGGATTAGTAGAATGTTCAAAAGCTGTGAAAGATTAAGATGGATACAAAATACCGGCAGATAACGCTACCTTTGGTGGTTGTCCAGGATGGTTTCATCCCAGCCTGTTTACTTTTGGGTATGAATTATCTGGTTGAGACGGAGGCAGTATTGGACTTTGGAGAGGGGATAATTTTCCACGGTGACGATGCGGACAATCTAAGCGACACATTCATAACAACTGTTGGGACGTTCAATATTTTGGTGCATGGGGTTGGTGATGAAGGGCGTCTACTGGCACTAGAGGATATAATCAAATTGCAGGACAGGTCAGATTCAATAAAGCTGTTAAGAGAGAAGGTGAGGAAGCACATGAAGATTGAGAGGAATGAACCATTATTGAAAGATTTTTATAGATATCGCGAGGAGTTTCTAATGAAAGGACCTGTGTTAGTAAGAAAGATCGGAACGAGTTACTGTAGTGCAGTAGTAGGATTTAAGCAATTGGTCAACATAAGCGTGACAACCCACAGAAACCTGGCTCACATAGGGCGGGATAAGTTGCTTGATGCAGTTTTAAGACATATATGGCATCCAAAGATTTATACGGTGATACAAGAGGTGTGTAGGACTTGTCCAAGATGTCAATTAATGAAAATCGACCATAAAGTAATATTTCCACCTGTGTGGAAAGTAGAAGTGAAAAATCCCTTTGAATTAGTTTCTATAGACGTCATGTCGATGCCGAAAACAAGAGGAGGTCACATTGCGTGTTTAGTCGCCGTTGACCACTGTAGCAAATGGGCTGCAGTCAGGCCTCTGAAAGACAAGTCTGCAAGGAGCGTAGCCGATGCATTTGAGTATCATATATTACCAGCCTTTGTGCGTGTTCCTTGTAAGATATTGACTGATAATGGGGTGGAATTTAGAAGCCATAAGTTTGAAGAGATGTTACGAAATTACGGAATTGATCATGTCTATAGCAGCCCGTACAAACCTGCTAGTAACGGGGCTGTGGAGCGTGCAAACAGAACATTCGCGGAATTACTGAAAAACATCATCGAAAAAGAACTAGACTGGGACACATGCCTGACAAGAGCAGTGTTGACATACAATAACACGAGTCACACTGAACTCGGTATGTCACCGGCTGAAAAATTAATGACTGAACAACACGAGAAGGGAATGATATTGCCTATCCCGAGAGAGGAACAGGAAAAGTGGCGAGAAGGCCACCCAAATTGGCTGCCCTATGCGGTGGGGGTAAAAGTAAAAAGGAAAATTGTGACAGTAGACAGAACCCTGGAAAGGAAATTGGGAGAAAGATACGAGGGTCCCTTTGTTGTCACAAAAGTACTTTCGGAGGGGATGACATATGAAATTCAAGGAAAAGGAAAAACTATGAGGGCCCATTATTCCCATTTAAAAGTTTGGGCAGACGCGCCTTCGTATCTAAGGAAGTATTTCCAGCAGGAGAAAACCATATCTGATTCGGAAAACATGCATGTGGATGTAGTTGAAGAAGCTATTCCAGAACCGGTAACACCAAGATATGTTCCCATGCAAAGTAGTAATCTCGAAAGCACTGAAACACAAAGGAAGAGAGGACAAAAGTTGAAAAAGGCATGGCAGATGCTGAAAGAAGTTGCTTTAGAAAAGGTAGGTAAAAAAATTGAAGTGTCTGTTCAAACTAGTCGTCTGGAAACTAACAACGTAAGCACCCAAACTGAAGAAGTAGATTTAGGTCTTTCCCCTATAGAAGCCGATAACTATGCAGATTGGTTCGATGTCGAGAGTGTAAACAGCTATGAGAGTGATTCATTTGATATTCTAAAGTTTGAGAAATCACTTCGTTTTCCTGAAAACAGTTATACGTTGGGAGCTGGAGTAGGTGATCTAAGTAGTGCTAGCGAGGATGCAAGTATTGAACAACGGGTTAAGGAACTGGGAGCAGCATGCACTGCACAATCAGACCAGTCAATTGGAGTGTATAGTTTCCTTGACACTTTGAAAACTCCGGAAGATAAAGTAACGACTAGTGAAGGCGAGTTGAGAGAAGTTAGAAACAGAATGGAACAACACCAAAGAGCAGAACACATGAAGGAGGATCACTATACCCCTCCAAAAACACGATCCCGAGGATCAGTTCCAGAATTTTCAAACGTGCAAGAGAAAGTGCTTGAATACGAAAAGAGAACTGAAGCGAAGAGACGAGCTTCACTTGGCCATTGAAGTTTGATTTTCTTTTGAGAGATTGGTAGCACCAATCTCTGAGGGGGAGTCATGTGAGAGGCTAGTACGAAGTAAATTAAAAACCAACTAAATGATCTGTGAAATTAGGAGTGTGGAACAGTTTTAATGGCTTTTTTGGACCTTGTACAAGTGGTGTGAACTCGTATTCTATATGCAGCAAGATTAAGAAATTTAAACGTTGATATACTGGATTTGGTAAAGTGCTTAGAAGTTAAAACAACGATAGAAGTCGACGACAATATCTAAATTTAGGAAATTCATTAATTGTGATAAACGCTGATAAAGTTTTACACTTTATAACCCCGTGAAAACGGGCATCGGCGTGGGAGCAGTCTGGTTACTAATAGTGTGGAAGCCATACCTTCGTGTGCTGGTCAATCATCGGCCATTTCTCATTACGTGGAGCAGTTCACAATTGGGGCTTGTGACGTGTTGGTGTTTTATTGCTGCAGCTACAAACATAGTTTTCCCCTTTTTGGTATCACTGGGAGGCCGCACCACGGAGTATGATCAGCCTGATCATCTTGAAATTGGCTTTGATAGACTGCTCAAGTGGATATTATTCTCAGTATTCTTGGTTCATTAAAACCCTTAAGTGTATGTGATCAAGTAAACTATCAGATTGGAGTCTAACCCAAAGGCAGGAAGCCTTTGAGACGATTTACAAAGTATCGGCAAACCGGGAAAAATAGTACTTTTGAATGACTATAATTTATATAATTTTGAATGTTCTATGATGGCCTTGGGCCTTATTGTAAATATTATCTTAATATATTCTATAGTTATTATTAGTTAGGATTAGAATAGGTTAGTTGGAGGTATTATTCTGACAAACTTTAATAATAATTTGTATATTTTAATATTTTGTGCATTTATATATCAAATTGCCTCTGCTTTTGTTTAACCTATTAATTTAGATCTCACCACTGGAAGGACCCTTGGTTGCCAACTGAGTGAAGCGACACGGCATATATATATATATATATATATATATATATATATATATATTATATATATATATATATATATATATATATATATATATATATATATATATATATATATATATATATATATATATATATATATATATATATATATATATATATATATATATATATATATATATATATATATATATATATATATATATATATATATATATATATATATATATATATATATATATATATATATATATATATATATATATATATATATATATATATATATATATATATATATATAATATATATATGGTACGTTTTTCCTATTTTTCTGGTTTGTAGGTTACAAGACATTTTTTACAATTCATATCACAGAAAACGTGCTAAACCTTATTTTAAAGTTTCTGAATTCTAACAAAATCTGATTTAACTACTATATGATATATCATTTATTTATTATAGGTTATATTGTAAGCTTTCATATGATGTTTGAAGTATAGGTTTTGCATATACTCTATAAATCATATAACATATAACGTAACGGTTCTGAAATGTGTATTGTCTAAGTGAATAAGTCATTACATGTAACATATAAGCTCTGTAGTTTGCAGGATCTTATTCAACTAAGCATATAATATAACATGAACTCTTTAGTAGATTTAATTAAATGTCATATGATGTATAAAGAGGAAGTTCTGTAGTGTAAAAGATCTTATTCAATATAAATTAATGAATAACGTATAAGTTTTATAATCTGTAGGATCTTATTGAATATATAAGTTCTGTATAGTGAAAGACCTTTTATAATATACAAGTTCTATAATGTGTAAGATATTTTTCAATATAGAAGTTCCGTAGTGTGTAAGATCATATTCAAATTAAAAGGAATGATCATATTCACTATTTTAATTACCTTTATGATTAGCTAATTTTGGACAGATAATTGTTATCAACCTAATTGTTATATTTTAATAGGATACTAACGTGACCTAAAGTAATTCCTTAATTCTAAGGATTTTATTCAAACTTTTCTTGTCTGCAGGTAACTGAAATTTCAACCTCAAATTTCGGAATGTTTCTTTGCCGTAAATTATAAAACTAAAATTAGATTAACTTAATTTATAGTCATGGTTGCATTTACAGTAAACAAAATTTTTATTGTAGTAGTAGTTGGTTGCCTATATCGCCGACTCTGGGATGCCTGGGTGAGGTTCCAGTGTAACCCCCATACAGAGGGATGAGACCCCTAGGGACCCTGTCCCCAGTTAGGCGACCTATCTGATCCCTTTACCCCATTGTTTTTAAAATTAAAAATTATTAAACATTAAAAATAAATAAAAAATAAATAATTAAAAAAAAAAATACTTAAAACTAATAACAAAATGATTAAAAATAATTAAAACTATTAATAAAATAAATAAACAGAAAAATATAAAACGCATCTCCACTCTTAATCACCCTATTCCTTCCACTATGGACGAGCCTATATAGGTGAATCTCAGACAGGAACGCTTATTGCTCTCCAGGGTGGCTCCAGTAAAGTGGGTACCCCTATCGCTATTAAAAGTATGTTTCTACTGTCAGAGCCTCAATCCTACCCACGCTTCTTGTCCTGTCAACCCAACCGCCAACACACGCACTCGGTTATAAATAATCCCGACCTTCGAGAGATATTATAATTATTTATTCACTTGTTTAATTTTCTTATAGCTCTTAATCATTTTCCTTATTCATGCTTCTTTATTATTTTTATTATTATTATTTTCTTTATTCTTTTAATTTTCTTCTTATAGTTCTTATTTCATCCATTGAACAAAGTCTTCAGTAAAGGTATGTGGATGTTTGTCCTAAGATTAGGCTTATACACAAGTTGACCTAGTGCACACCTGTGATGAAGCTTATACCGTTAGGTCTAACATTAGGCTTAAAACAAGAAGACCTTGTGAACTCTTGCGCATTAGATTTAAGATATCCTTTCTTAAAACAAAATTTGCCCTTGTAGCTATTCTTGTAATTTCACATTTCTACACTTTTCAATCTCTATTATTATTATTATTATTATTATTATTATTATTATTATTATTATTATTATTATTATTATTATTATTGTGTTTTATAGTAACAGTAATAATATTTTTATTCCAGTATCTAAGTTTCTACATAAGTAGTATGTAAAACCCGGGTACGAGAACATCCCCTCATTTTCGCTCGCTGCGCTCGCTAAACATGAGGGAATGTTCTCATACTCGCTCGCTTCGCTCGCTCCGGGTTTTACATACTACTTATAAATGTTTGTTTAAGACCGGAGGTGGGATGCTTAGAGGCTACGAGGCCCTTCCCGAAAAAACCTGGATGATTACTTTAGCAGGAAAACCTTGAGCACGCTCACTGCTGGTTTGCTTGAAATTGAGTTATAATAAAAAAATCTTATATAATAAATTATATAGAGAATACAAGGATCTATATTTCTTATATCTATAAAATATTTTGTAAAATTAATATTAGTTATCGAAAAATAAAAAATAAATAGATAGGTGCATCTGGGAAAAATTTTTATAAGTATTAATTTTTTAGGCATAAAAAAATTCATATTTTTGATACTTATAAATTTTTTTGTAAAATTAATATTAACGAAGTTATATTAGTTTAAATCTATATTAGAATATTTTGAGAAACACTAGAAGTATTTTTTTAAATGTATCAAGAGTCACTGTGGTGTATTGGTTATAATAACAGGCTCAAGATTCATAGATCTCGGGTTCAATACCTGTACGGTCCTTTTTTATAAAAGAAATCGGATAGGAAAGCGACCGCTTGAAGCGGTCGAATGTTGTACATGTGTATTCGTTAATGTAAACAGATATATGAACGTAATAAAGAGCAAAGAATGATAAGAAGATTTGACTGAGTAATTGCAGTTGTTGTGGTAGTGGTAGTCTCATCGACCGCTTCAAGCGGTCGAGTTAATAATAATAATAATAATAATAATAATAATAATAATAATAATAATAATAATAATAAAGAGCAAAACAAAGACAAGAAGAAAAATATGACGTCACTGTTGGAATGACTAAATAATAATAATAATAATAATAATAATAATAATAATAATAATAATAATAATAATAATAATAATATTTACAATGAATTTTTTTTAAATGTGAATATTCGGCTCTACAAAAGATATTGAGATAAATGAGGTATCAATTTATAGGTTTTCGAGAACGAGGATTCCAAATTTGTAATTATTTTTAAGATAGGTAGCTCAGGAAGATAACTTATTTAATATAACTTGGAAAATATAAAAGATAGAGAAAATCTGCTCCGACAACTTTTCGAATTTAATTATTCTACATATGAATCATGAAAAAAATTTCCAAATTCGGGCTTTTAAACCCACTTTTTCGTTCCAGAATTAACTTTCCTGGAAGATCTGGAAGTTCTGAAAAAAATCTACGGATTTGAAAAATACATTTTCAATTTTAAAAAACATGAATATTCGGTTCTACGTAAGATAGAGAAAAAAATAAGGTATAAATTTATAGCTTATCAAGCCCGAGGAATTCGAATTTGTTATTATTTTTAAGGTAGTTTTATTAGGAAAAAAGTTATTAAAGATAATTTTAAAAAATACAAAAGATAGAGAAAATTTGCATAAGAGTAAAATTGAAGAACTTGATGAGTTTAAGAAAAATAATACTTTTTTTTATTTTTCCTATAATAAATAAGGAAATAAAAATGAACAAATATAAAAAGAAAGTTACCTTTTCACAAAATAATTACATTTTTGAGATGGATAATTATGATAGAACAAATGATGAGCTAACTTCTGTAATTTTAGATAAAGAACGATTTTCAAGAAGAATAAAAGATTTAGAAGAAAAATTATCTCCTTTTTTAAAATCAGAGATGAATAACGAAAATTCGAAATTGACTTATAATAAAAAAATCTATAATAAAATGGCAAGATCTGAGAAAGTTGAAAATTCAAAATTGACTTATAATAAAAAAATCTATAATAAAATGGCAAGATCTGAGAAAGTTGAAAATTCGAAATTGACTTATAATAAAAAAATCTATAATAAAATGACAACTTGTGAGATCTGTAATACTAATATTAAAAATTTTAAAATTCATGAAAAAAGTAATAAACATATTAGAAATACAAATCAATTATTACCCTTCTCATTATCAAAACTTAAAAAGAAATTATGTTCACTATGTAATAAAAGCGTTCTAAATCTTAAAATTCATGAGGAAAGTAAAAAAACATCAAATAAATTTAATGAGTTGTCATTATAAAAATTGCCGAAAAGGACTTCAAGGTAATTTTAAAGCCTATTGTTATACCAATATAAAAATGGTTGATCCAAGAGCATTTATTAATAATATGATGAAAACCATTGAAAATAAAATTCAAGAGCAAAATTGGGAAAATTTGAAACTGAGTCTCTCTATTTTTGTGGAATTTTATAAATCTTTACCTGATGGAAAAACATCATATATTAAACATTGGTTCAACAGCGGAACTATGACAAGCATAACAAATAATTCTCAAATAAAAGAAACAGTACTTGAAATGGTTAATAAAATTGAAGAAAAAATATGCAAGTTTACCAAAGAAGGATCAGGATGGATTATCAAGAAACTTTTAGAATTTGAAATAAAAGTAGCAAAATATAAACCATTAAGAGCTTCTTCTTATATCGAAACTCCAGATAAATATAAAAAACTCAAAATTTGGATTGATTAATATTCAAAATAAAAATGATAACGAATGTTTCAAATGGTGTATAGCCAGATCTGATTCTTTAGATGAATGTAATCCGCAAAGATTATCAACAAGAATAAAAGAAACATCTAAAAATTATGATTGGAAAGGAATAGAATTTCCAGTTCAATTAAAACAGATTACTAAATTTGAGAACCAAAACGATGTGTCAGTTAACGTATTTGGACTTGATGAAAAAGAAATATTATATCCTTTAAGAATTACTAAAGTTGAGAAAACTAAACATGTTGATTTACTTTTAATATCAAATGATAAAAATACACATTATATACTTATGAAACATTTGAGTCCATTCATAGATAAAAAGAATAAAGGACAAACTTATCCATGTCGATTCTGTTTACATAGCTTTTATAAAAAAGAATTATTAGATAATCATTTACCAAATTGCAGTATTCACACACCGGTAAGAATGGAATTATCAGAAGGTCAAGTACAATTTAGACTTCATTATAAACAATTCAAACATCCATTTGTTATATATGCGGATTTTGAAAGCACCTTACAAAAAATACATACCACTCAACCAAATCCAAAAGAATCTTATACCATTAACTTACAGAAACATCGACCAAACAGTTGGTGTTGTTATACGAAATGTGATGTGGATGAATATTCAAAGTTTGAAATATATGAAGGAGAAAATGCATCTAAAACGTTTGTA
>SEYY01024469.1:2500-12500 GCA_009176605.1 Armadillidium nasatum | reverse complement strand
TCAGTTTTTTCTCTATAATAAATGGAGGATATTTCTATCCATTGGAAAATATGAGAATAACAGAAATAATCAAGAACATCATTTCTTATTACCATCTCCTAATTGTAGAGCTCTAATTATTGGAGAATCTGGATGCGGTAAAACGAATTTACTACTAAGAATGTTACTTATGAATAAGTGGTTAGATTATAATAATTTATTTGTTTATGGAAAGTCTTTACACCAGCCAGAATATAAATTAATAAAATCAGGATTTGATAAAGGATATGGTAAAAACGAAATTCTTGAATTATTGGGAAAAGGAAGAGGTGATATCGATTCATTTTAGAAATCTACCTAAAAAGAAAAAAATCAAAATATAAGGTAGAATATTATGAAGATTCTTCCGAAATTCTAGACCCAAAGGATGTTAACAATAATAATAAAAAAGTTTATTTGTATTTGATGATATAATGAATGATTCAAATCAAAGTAAAGCTGAAGATTATTATACGAGAGGAAGACATAATAATACGAGCTCTATTTACATAAGTCAAAATTATTTTAAACTTCCTCGTCAAACAATACGATCCAACGCTAATGTATTTATATTGTTTTCACTACCTAAAAAAGATATAATACATATATACAATGATTTCATCTCAAAAGATATGGATTGGGAAGAATTTCGAGAGTTCTGTAACACAGTCTGGAAAGAACCATTCAGCTATGTTGTAATAAATAAAAATTTACCACCGACAGAAGGAAAATACCAAGCAAATTTCAATCAGATCTACATTCCTAAAAAGTTTTTTTTTAACCTCTTAAATAAATGTACATCTACAATACAACTCGAAAAGCTCATAATAAAAAGAACTAATTCAATAAACTTAACCCTTGAAAATCAAAAATATATTGATGAATTGAAATTATTTTTAAAAACTAAAACAGGTTCAGGGTTATTAAATTCGATGTTAAGGAAACTTCCTTTACCAGAGATGCATTTAAATTTACCTAATAACGTTCCATCGGAAAATATTGAAAACGGATCGTTTAATAACACTGGGAAATATTCGTATTGCGGTCCAGGAACGAAAGTACAGAAAAGGTTAAAAGAAAGATATAAAGGTATCAATAGTTTAGATAAGGCCTGTAAACAACATGATATAAATTATTTTAAAAATAAATCTACCAAAGATAGAAATGCAGCGGATGATTTATTAGCAAGACAAGCTAGTGAAATTGCTTTAGATAATAATGAACCAGAGTACGTTAGAAAAGATGCAAGATTAGTAACAGGTGTCATGGGAATGAAATCAAGATTTGGAATGGGTTTATCAAAAAACGTAAAGCTGAGCTCACGGAAGTGGGCTCAGAAAATTTAAAAGAAATATATTATAATCCTCAAACGGGATACTCGGGAATAAACGACTTAGTACGAAAAAGTGGATTATCTTCTAAGATAGTTACAGATTGGTTAAGTCGTCAGAATGTATATACACTACATAAACCGATAAGACATAAATTTAAAACAAGAAGGGTAATTGTGTCTAGTGTTGACGATCAGTGGCAGGCTGATTTAGTAGACATGCAAAAATATAAAAGTCAGAATAAAAATATAAATTATATATTAACAATTATAGATGTATTCAGTAAATACGCCTGGGCTATTCCTATTAAAAAGAAAACTGGAAATGATATTTCGAAAGCATTTGAAAATATATTTAAAGAAAGAATTCCTAGAAAAATACACACAGATAAAGGACTTGAATTTATAAACAAACCAACTCAAGAACTATTCAAAAAACATGGAATACATTGGTTCGCTACAGAAAACGAAACGAAAGCTCAGGTAGTAGAAAGATTTAACAGAACATTAAAATCTAAAATGTGGAAGTATTTCACTCAAAACAAAACGAAGAAATGGATTGATATTCTTCCAGATTTGATTAAAAATTACAATACAAGTAATCACAGAAGTATTAAAATGACTCCTGAACAAGGATCTCTCTCAAAAAATAGCAAATCTGTGTACGAAAATTTATTTCCTTCTACTGAGACTAAACTTCAGACATCGAAATTTAAAACGGGTGATAGGGTGAGAATCAGCAGAAAATTCAAAGATTTTAGAAAAGGTTATCTTCCAAACTTCACAGAAGAAATATTTATAATTGCTGAAGTATTGAAAACAAATCCTGTAACTTATAAAATCAAAGACATGAATAATGAAGTGATAATCGGAAGTTTTTATGAACAAGAAATGGTGAAATATAAAAGCGAATTATATGAAGTTGAAAAAATATTAAAAAGAAATAAAGGCAAACTTCTCGTTAAATGGAAGGGTTATAAAACAACATCTTGGATAAATGAAAAAACGAAACGTAACCGAAATCTGTTTGAACTGTTTATGAAACAGATATCCTATGTAAAACAGAACGCGAAACAGCTTTGTTGTTCATTGTTTTGCTGTTTGCTGTTTGCTGTTTTGTTTTGTTTTTTTCTCTATAATAAATGGCATATGTTAATATTAAAGAAAAATCTGATTTAGTAAATATTAGAAAGATACTTCAGAAAAGATTTTTAAATGAGAAATTAGGTGAACAAGATATCTATCAAGAAAATATTAAACGACTACAACCATTAATTGAACCCATTAAGGATATAACTACACATCAAAAAGAACTACTTCAAAGTCAATCAATACCAGCTATAACTATGAGTAGAACTCCTTTAGCTATTGAAGATGTACCTGCATCACCTAGTACTCCTGGGTATAATTTAGGAAAAATATCAGAAAAATATTTGAAAGGAATATTTTCTCACGAATAAATATGATAAAGCATTCGGTATTAAAGCGATTGAAGGAAGTACAGATTTTAAATTGGGTAATAAAATAGTTAAAATTGATGGTAATAATTTAATTATTGATGGTCATCAATATATAGGTACAGAAGGTTTATGGAAACTTTTAACCTTGAAAAAACCTGGAGAAGTTTCCAATAATGACTATAAAAATTATAAGAAAATAATACTTCAAACTAAAGCGTTTTTAAAGGATGATGGAACTAGTGTTAAAGCGAATAGGGGTGATAAATATGATTTGTTTATTAAACCAATATATAATGAATATAAATTGCTTGAAGACATAAAGAAAACAGCATCAGAATTACGTCAGAAAGCAAGAACACCAAGAAGAAGCAGTATTGAAAATATTCCTAGTGTAGGAGATATAATATTTCAGGTACGGGATTTAAATTTTTACCTTCAGATCCTGATGAGCTTGTTAATAGACATAGAATATTATTTTCAGAAATTAAATCGGGTAATACTAACGTTTTTAATGAATTACAAGCTATAAATGATGAACTGTTAAGATTAAGAATATTTGATAAAGATTTAATAGAATCTTTAAACACTTTTTTTCTCTATAATAAATGAGCATAGTTTTATCTAGTAATACATCCGATTTCAAATATAATTTTTATCCATCTATAAAATTAGATAATTATAAAACACATGAAATAGCCTTATTAAATATAGATATGTATCATTCAGTACCAAATATCGATGAATCAAATAATAAATTCGTATATGAATATGATGGTAAAATATTTGAAATAATATTTCCAACAGGTGCTTATGAGATCAAACGATTAATGATTACATTCAAAAACAACTTGATAAAAATAAGCATTCAGAAGCATTTAACATTAAAGCGAACAATATCACTATGAAATGTATTATTCATATTGAGAAATCTAATCTTAAAATAAACTTTAATCATAATCAGTCATTGAATAAACTTTTAGGATTTAGAATGGGGTATCATTGAGGGAATTGGTGAACATGAAGGCGAAAACATTGTTGATATTTTATCAGTAAATTCTATTTTAGTTAATTGCGATATTATAGAAGGTTCATATCTTAATGGAGTGCAAGAACCAGTTTTGTATAGTTTCTTTCCCGATGTTCCTCCTGGTTATAAAATGAATGAAAAACCTAATACAGTAGTATATCTGCCGGTTACAATTCCAATCTATTAATTCAATTCATATTTGGCTTACTGATCAAAATCTTAAACCATTAAATCTTCGAGGAGAAATAATAACTGTTCGATTACATTTAAAACTATAAACAATTTTTTTCTCTTCAATAAATGGAGAATAATTTAAAATGGAATTAATCTTTAGAAAATGATGATTCAATTAAAAGATTTGAATATCGAGGTTATGAACTTTATAAAGGAACTAATTTAAATAAATCCGCTGATATAAGAAAATCAGTTCAAAATCAAGATGAATTTTTACCGCTTATAAAATGCTCTCAGATTGTTTTAATCACGTACTTAACAAAGAAACTGTTCTGTTACTTTAACAGAATTCTGGAATTTATAACCATTGCTAGTATTTGATGTAAGTAAGCAATCTGAAAAATTAAAATATTCAGTCACAGATATAAAAATACTAGCAACTTTTAAAAAAAATATATTAAAACCTTCAAATGCTTAGGCATTTGTATTACTAGATCGAAATTTAAAAGTAGAATCTGATGGAAATAAAATGAATATCGTTTATTTTTATTTTTTATCTTAAAATAATGCGATATTATTGCATTCTTTGCAGAAAAATGAGAAATACTAAAAATTTTCAAAATTTTACGAATTCTAAAAGTAATATGCTTAGAGGTACATGCTCAGAATGTGGAGGAATAAAAACTCAATTTATCTCTAATATGCAATAAAAAAAAATTAAAAATATTATTAAAAATTTATATATAATAACTTTTTCCTTTCTATAACAAATGATGTATAATGATATGAAAGTGTATCTTACCCCAAATCAGGTAAAAAAATTAAGTAATTCAATAAATAAAAAATCTTCAATATCATTTAGAATTAATTCAAAGGCTAAAGGTAAGTCAAACTCAAAAATCTAAATTTTTAAAAGGTATACCATTTAATTTAAAATTAAGTAAATCACAAGTAACAGCTTTAGCAAAACATGGAGGATTTTTAATAACACTTCCAACGTTATTAGCGGCTGCAACTGCAATCGGTTCTCTTGCTGGTGGAGCTATTGCAAAGACTGTTAAATGATAAAAAAGCAATAGCGGATAAACAATTAGAAGAAATCTGGAAGGATATAATTGTAAAATGGAAGAAAAAGATCTTTTTTTTAGCTCCTTAACCTCGTCGAAAAATTGGCCAGGGATTATTTTTAAAACCATACAAATGATCTTATAAAATATATGTTAATGAACTTAAAATTCCAAACTTTCTAGGAATTTATATGAGAGATGCTCTTCAAAAAAAAAATCTAATAAAAATGGAAAGGATTGTGAGGTTTTAAATTTAGATTCAATTGAAGGTTTAGGAACTGATTGAACATGTTGGCTTAAGATTTGTAATAATTTATGCTATTATTTCGATTCATTCGGTGTTGAACCTCCAAAAGAATTTTGAAAATTATGTTCAATGCGATATTGTCTATTCAACATATCAAATTCAGAAATTTAATGAAGTTATTTGCTGTCATTTGTGTTTATTTGTTCTTTTCGGAGGAAAAATAAAATTTCACTCTATTGTACAAGAACTTTTTTTTCTCTATAATAAATGAGTGCTAACATCTTTGAAAGTGGATATGAAAGAACACAAAGACCTGTAGGATTTTGAGGTGCTCCAGGACCTTCGGGTATAAGAATTAATTTAGAAAATGAAGGTAATTTTAATATTGAAAATAAAAAAATGGCGAATGTAGCAAGTCCAGAAAGAGAAAATGATGTTACAACGAAAATTTATACAGATAATTTAGTTACTGAAGTTAAAATTAAAATTGATGAGACGTTAAGACATACAGGAAATATAAATAAATAATTTATTGATTTATATAAAATGAGCGTTAAAGATGATGAATTTAAAAATACAATAGAAATGATTAATCAAAGTTTAATATCGTTGGAAGCTAATTCAGAAAATTTAAAGATTAAAAATGAAAGATATGAAAATAAATTAAAATATTTTAAACAAAGCATTGATGAACTCTGAGTTTTATAAAAAATTTAAATAATAAAATTCAAAAATCGGAAAATAAATTACGTGAATTAGAATCTGAAGATGATCATATTAAAAAATTTATTGAAGAAGTGAAAGCTCAATTTTTTGATTTGCATAATAACGATTTAACAAAAGATGGTTTTGGAAGCGTTTTAAAAACATGTTTTTCATCCACAGATTTCAATTCTTAGAGAAAATTCAAATAATAATTTCCAAGTTAAAAAAAGAAATATGCGCGTATGAAGCGATAATTTTTCAAACCAATTCAAAATTAGATTCGTGAAAGTCTCCATTCGTATTGGGAATGAAAGGATTATCTTCGATGAAAACTGGTTATGTTATGCCGTATGAAAGATTTATAGATACAATTTCATTGACATCTCCAGATACTGATCAAAATATTTCGGTAAACTTATTTATTAATGGAGTTGATTTAAAGATTTAGATGTAAGTAAATATGGTGATACATACTCTACAATTTAATCTTCCTCTCTTCAAGGCTTCCGTCTGTGCCCACCTGAGGGTTGTACGTTAGGTGTGCGTGTCTAAAGGAATTTTCTCCTTATGTGTGTGCCCCCTCCTTGAAAAGGGCTCTGCCCGTGAGTGGTGGCGTTCTGTAAAAAAAAAAAAAATTAAAAGAATAAAAACATTCATCTTGACGAAGGTGATATTTTAAATTTTCCTGTCGCAAGCAATACAATCAATGAAAAATATATGCATACTATTCAATTGTTTCTGAAATTCAATTTAGGAAAATCTAGATGACCCATTTCGAAGAAAATATGCTGGGAGATGAGCTTATTGAGGATGACGAAATAAGAATGAATAATATATTTGAAAAGATAGAAAAATATAGAGAGGCACTTATGAAAGTAATGGAGTAGGAAAGATGGAAAAGGGAGAGAAAATTGTATAAAGAGGAAATAGAGAAGAATGAGATAGGGAATGAGACAGAGGGTACCTCTGGAAGAGATGGATAAAGAAAGACGGAAAAAAGAGAGAGATGAGATGTCTAATGAAATTTATTAATTAATATTGTAAATCCTCTTTTTGAAATTTTAAAATTTCTTTTTTTCTATAATAAATAGATGGAAAACAAAATTAAACTATTAAAAATTTTAAACTATTCACCGAATTGCGTGAAAACCACAAAATTATCTAATTTAATTAAAGAAGTGGTTTTTAAGGTTATTGAACTTAGAAAAATAAATACAAAATATGGCCCCACATTCTTTGCAATTGTACGTGTAGGAGAGGATAAGGTAACTAATGTATTCAAAAAAAGATAGGAAAAAATCCTTAAATGTTCATTTTAAACTCTTTAAGTTACGTCAACTAATAGTTGAAAAGTGCAATATATCCAATTTTAGGAAATTTCTTTAAATATGGAATGGGAGAAAATATGTAAAATTAATAATTGGGATTTAATTAAAACTGAAATTTCCTTATTTTTACATTGGTTTTCTAATATTTGTCAATAATTTTCTCTAAATAAATTCTAGGTGAATATTTCAATGGTTTATTGTCAATATTTTGAGTATATTAACAATGATAAGGAATGTTATCGAGTATAATCTTCAAAGAAGATATGTAAATCTCTTAAATGATGAACAAATTAAAGTTCTCAATGAAAACGATTTTGAAATGCAGTAATTGGTGAAAAATAAAATAAAATTATTTTACCGTGAGTAATTCAAAAACCTTTTTTCTTTATAATAAATGGAGAGCATTCAGTATCTTTCAAAAATTAATGAGATAGATACTGATTGAATACGAGAACTCATAGATTTAGATACTTTTACTAGTAATGATATCAAAGAATTAGATATTTAAAATAAATTCATTAATCACATATCATTTCTAAAAACATTGATAAAGGTAGCTCATGAACCGATAAAAGGAATAATATTTGAAAATGATATTGCAGATTCAAACTAATTATATAAAAGGAAAAAATATTATATTTAAAAAATTAGTAATGCAAGTTTCCTTTTTACTTAATCAAATCCCAATTATTAATTTTACATATTTTCTCCCATTATTCCTCGTAAACATTTAAGTTTTTTTTTCCACATGTGAAGAAATTTCCAAAAATTGAATACATTACGGTTTTCATCTATTAGTTTAGGTAATCTATAAAGATTATAATGAACATTTAAGGATTTTTTGTATCTGAACACTTTACCTGTTGATATGCCTGTTCTAACTGATCATTTAGATTTAATATTTTATCATATTTGTTCCTTACTCTACATTGTTTTTTTTTTAATATTGGTCAATAATTTTCTCAAAATATATTCGAGTGAATATTTCAATGGCTTATAGTCAATATTTTGAGTATATTGACAATGATAAGGAATGTAATCATAATTATCATTTTTATATGAATTTTTGAAATTGTAATTCTCATAATTAATTTTAAAAATTTTTAATTAAGAATTTTTTAAGAATTGTTTACTTAAATTAAATTGCACCGTATTTGTTTTTCTACTTTTACAAGCCATACAAGATACCATATTTCCACCAATAACAAAATATTTTATACCTTCTAATTCGAGATATATCTCAATATTTTATTATAGATTTTTTTTATTATAAATCGATAATGATAAATTATTTTTGAGGAACATGAATTTTGATAGTTTTTGAGAATTTTTAGATTTTTATTAATTTTTTATCAATAATTTTTTTTTCTAGGATGGATATTTTTGATGAAAAGAAATTTTCTTGATTTGAATATTTCATCAAAAACTTAAATTATGTCTTCCAAAACCTTTATAAGTAGTATAGAAAACGATGAACGAGCTGGTCTCGGCACATAAAATAAGCGAAGCGAGGGGTGTGCTGAGACCATCGTTTTCTATATATATATATATATATATATATATATATATATATATATATATATATATATATATATATATATATATATATATATATATATATATATATATATATATATATATATATATATATATATATATATATATATATATATATATATATATATATATATATATATATATATATATATATATATATATATATATATATATATATATATATATATATATATATATATATATATATATATATATATAATATATATATATATATATATATATATATATATATAATATATACCAGTTGCTGTAACTAATAGTCTCCGGCATCCGCGATAGCCTGCCCAGCCAGCGGTATCCGCCGTGGGCCCAAGAAACCCAAAAGGATCTTCCGAGGAAGATCCTACTGACAGGACGAAAGTCCTACCTGGGGTGTGGTAAAAAAAAAAAAAAAAATATATATTATATATATATATATATATATATATAATATATATATATATATATATATATATATATATATATATATATATATATATATATATATATATACGTTAGGTATGATTATGATTAAAATATAAAAGAAAGTTCTTAACATACAAATTTCAAAAAGTTATTATTTCATTAGTAATAGATCAGGCCTTGGCAGAATCTGGTGTAACTTGAGTCATGTAAAAATCATCTGGTTCTTTTATAATAACATAATGTTTTCAAATTCAATTCGATCTTTTCTTCTAGTTTAATCTTTTCTGCGGTCAAATCCAATGCATTCAATTTGTGTGTTTCTAATTTCATTCTGATGGCATTCTTTTGCCAGCACTTTTCTTCTCTCTTTCGATTTTTTTTCTATCCAGCATATTATTTTCATTTAATATCCCCATATCTTTTAATGCTCTATTGAGTATAGTAGTAGTGGCCATATAGCTTACAAAAAACCTAACAGCTGTTATCGCTAAATGTTTATACACAAATTTATTCTGAGAATTTTCCTTAGGTTCAAATTCTGAATGAAATTCTTCACTATTTCCTCTTTACTCTTTTTTTCAAAGTCTCTTCTTACATAACATCAAAGCTTAATCCTGTGTTGGTTGAAAACCCACAAATTTCCACGGCTTGGGTACTGATA